>JAKIJQ010000238.1:0-211326 GCA_023373905.1 Rhizoglyphus robini | reverse complement strand
TGATTAGATCACTAAATGACTACATCATGTGTCATCAGTGATGTGTGATGACTCATCGCACATGCTTTTAAATAGACTCGAACACGTTGCTTCACCTTCAGTCTTGTTACCATCTTCGTGGTGTTCAGATGTTCTCGAAACGCATTTTCTCTCGTCTCTTGTCTTCAAACTGCAAAATTCGCAATTTCCTCAATCGGATCAACCGAATTCCTGTTCAGATGTCTCCCTCACTAGTGTTCACCGATGAGATGCAGTCTCGATTCAACCGCTGGATGATCGATCTCGACGTGAAAATATCTGAAAACTGTTCGGACAAATCGTACTATACGGTGCTCGGAACTGAACTCAAACAAATAGTGGCCGAATGTGGTGAGGAGTGCTATCTTCGACTGGCACAGGCGACCATCACCGAATTGGGCAAAGACGGAGTCCGTGGCGCCGATCAGACTGACATACTCGCTTGTTTTTTGGCTTTAGATTACTATCAAATACAGAAACCTTTTCCGGATGTCAACAGAATGGTGGAAATGTTACATTTGCACTACGATTTGGTGAACTCGAGTGAAGGGACTGATGTTCGGGTGCGCAACATTTGCATGTTACTGTCAATCATGTGCCAGATCATCTACACCAAGAAGGCGGAATTGGAAACACTTTTCACCGATAAACTAGCCAAGTTTTTGATTCGAGTTATACTGAAGAACAACTCGAACTACACTCTACTCTATGCGCTCATGTGTTTTGGGCCCTTCTCGGTGGTGGACAAACTCAAGAGCCTTATGTCCAGACAAAAGTATAATCTTAAACCCGTCTTAGAGCGACTTTCATCAAACACAGAAAAGTTCAACCTCGAGTCTGTGTACAATCGTGACGAGGAATATATTTTGAGCTTCCGAATTGGTGAATGTGCTCAGTGGCTGTTGGATTGCCTTTTCGGTGCTGGAACAAGTTTGCCCATCGAGAAACGCGATGAAATCAAACTACTGACCTCGAAGCAGTTTGTTGAATGTATACATCAAATTACACGCTACAATTACATGGCTTTTGGATTTGGTCGCTTGGGCCAGAATTACCAGTGCTCACAAGGTATCGGTCCAGCAAGTGGTGATGTGTTTTACTATGAAGCAATTCTCTTGACTCAAGGTATATGGGCACTTTAGTTTACCCTACTTTAATATATTCTTTAATCCGTTTAATAATCTATTCAATTAGGTTCATTTAATGTTGGTTGGGCGTTAAAGATGGATCTTGATAACGAATGTAGATTCAATGATTTGAAAAAATTAATTTCATTTTACCCTTGCGAGAAAAGAATCATAGTGTATGGTGTGAAGGAATATTATTTTGAGTTGCCACCGATCAAACCGTGCGATGTGATTGGCTGTCTTCTGGACACTTCTGCTCTTACATTCAAGTTCTATCTAAATGGTAGCGAAATTCGTCATACTTTCACTCACCCAAAGTACGAATTGGAATTGTCTTCTGAATCCTACTATCCAACTGCTTCTCTGTCTGCTTGCCAACAAGTGTACTTCAATTTTGGCCAAGCTCCTTTTCGTCTGATGTGAAGTTTCGTGATATTTTTGGGAATTTAATCAAAAACATTCCGAAGGTTATTGATGCTGAAAAGTAGGTGAAAATAGAAGAAATTTTGATTGATTTTGATGGACGTGAAGATACTAAAGATAGTTCTGCGAACTCAACTTTAGCTTCAAAAATGAAAATTTTTATCAAAACGATTACTGGAAAGACCATTCCAGTGGAAGTGCAGCCAACTGCCACAATAGCAAATTTAAAATTGGCTTTTTTCGAAAAGGAACACGTTCCTCCAGTGCAATTTCGTATGATATTTGCTGGTAGAGATCTGGAAAATCATCAAACACTGGCTTATTACAAGATCTGTAACGAATACACTGTACATTGTGTGTTGAGAATGGGAGGAGGAGCACGTGAATTTAAACCTACTAACGGTCAAAGATTGCAGAACGGAATTGGGTATTACCTCGAGCAGAATGTGCAAGGTCCATTTGAAGCCATCGAAACATTTGAGAAGATATTTCGCCGTATAATGTTTGGCTATTTGCCTGATTTAAAGCCACTGGTTTTGCTTTTTGTGGGTGTTGGATTGTGTGATCAGTTGAGAATGGCCGAGAGTATCGCAAGTTATCCTGACTGGTCTCATTATTTAGTGGATTCTGATGAAGAAGATTTGGATGAGAATGTTGTTGTTACTGATTGCAAGCGAAGCTTCATTCGAATCGATATGAATGAATTCAAAACTCAAGTGACTGGCTTTTATGACCGAATTGCATCTGTCCTGGCCGAATGCTCGTACAATGCGGTGATTGTCTTTGAGGAGATTGAACAGGCTCATCCCGATGTATTGGTTGTTTTGTTGAAGCTTTTTAATCAGGTTTGGATTTTTACATTTTTTAACTTTATAACTTTCAAATTTTGTTATATCTAATTTGTTCATTGTATACAGACTCGTATGAACGATTGTCAAGGTAACAAGATTGTGGTATCCAAAGACGTCATCTTTATCATGACATCCAACTTGGCGCGTGAAGGAATTTCCGAATATACTCAAAGATTGGAACACAAGCACAAACAAACAACTGACAATCCAGCTGTTTATTGTTGTTATAAAGAACGATTTAGCACTGATCTCGATTTTAAATGCAATGCGATTTGGCCAGTTGTGAAGCAACACTTTAAACGAGACAATTTTATTGGTCGAATTGATGAAATGGTACTATGATTGTTTGTTGTTAATATTCGACTTGTTTGGACAATATATTTGCTTACAGGTATGCTTCTTGCCATTATCTCATTCCGAATTGATACGATTTGTTCGACATGAACTGAACAAATTTGGCGATTTACTTGAGAAGATGCAAATTACTTCTGAATACTGCAGTGGCCATATCAAATTGGGATCACACAATCACGATGTGCTGGACTTTTTTGTGAGCAAGTACAACCCAACCGAAGGAACTCGATCAATTGCTCGAGAGATCAAGCACCGAGTGGTGGATGTGCTGCTTCGCCATATCTCGATGCAATTGATACTGCCTGGTGCTTATGTGAACTTGAAAGTGTCGTCCACTGGCGAGAAAAAAGATGTCATTTATGAGGACACATATGGATACTATTAATTGTAGATCTTTATATCTTGATATTTAGTATAATTGATGATAATATTCAGCAATCAAAAGAATGTGAACAATTTTGTAATCAGATTTTTGTTTATTTTAATTCAATAATAAAAATTGAAGCCGAATCTTTTGTAGTATTTATTAAAAATAGTGATTGTAGCGCCATAAGTAAGATTGGCAATTAAACTTGTAAATAACTGATAAGGCCATTCTGATGACTAGATCACTAAATGACTACATCATGTGTCATCACACATGCTTTCAAATAGACACGAGCACGTTGCTATGCTTTCAGTCTTGTTGCCGTCTTCGTGGTGTTCAGATGTTCTCGAAACGCATTTTCTCTCGTCTTTTGCCTTCAAACTGCAAAACTCGCCGTTTCCTCAATCGGATCAACCGAATACCCTTTCGGAGGATGTCTCCCTCACTAGTGTTCACCGATGAGATGCAATATCGAATCAATCGCTGGATGACCGATCTCGACGTGAAAATATCTCAAAACTGTTCGGTCTATTCGTACTTTACGGTGCTCGAAACTGAACTCGAAGAAATGGTGGCCGAATGTGGTGAGGAGTGCTTTCTTCGACTGGCACAGGCGACCATCACCGAATTGGGCAAGAACGGACGTAATGCCACCGATCAGACTGACCTACTCGCTTATTGGTTGATTTTTTACTACTATCGTATACAGAAACCTTTTCCCGATGTAAACAGAATGGTGGAAATGTTACATTTGCACTTTTATTTGGTGAACTCGAGTGAAGCGACTGATGCTCGTGTGTGCAACATTTGTATTCTACTGTCGATCATGTGCCAGTTCATGTACACAAAGAAGGAGGAATTGGAAGTACTCTTTACAAATGAGCTAGCCAAGTTATTGATTCTAGTTATACTGAAGAACAACTCGAACCACACTCTACTCTATGCGCTCATGTGTTTTGGGTCCTTCTCGGTGGTGGACAAACTCAAGAACTTTATGTCCAAACAAAGGTATCTTAAACCCGTCCTTGAGCGACTTTCATCGAACACAGAAAATTTCAACCTCGAGTCTGTGTACAACCGTGACCAAGAATATGTTTTAAACTTTCGAATTGGCAAATGTGCTCAGTGGTTGGTATATTACCTTTTCGGTAGTGGAACAAGTTTGCCTATCGAGAAATGCGATGAAATAAAACTATTGACCTCGAAGCAGTTTGTTGATTGTCTACATCAAATTACACGCTACAATTACATGGCTTTTGGATTTGATCACTTGTATCAGAATTACCAGTGCTCGAAAGGTATCGATCCAGCGAGTGGTGATTTGTTTTACTATGAAGCTATTATCTTGTCTCAAGGTATATGGGCACTGCCATTGAGCACTTTAGCTTACTTTAATATATTCTTTAATCTATTTAATAGGTTCATTTCATGTTGGTTGGGCGTTAAAGATTGATCTTGGTGGGAATGGATTCAAAGATTTCAAAGATTCATCAATTTCATTTGACCCTTACGAGAAGAAAATTAAGGTGCATGGTGTGAAGGAATATCTTCTTGAGTTGCCACCGATCAAACCGTGCGATGTGATTGGCTGTCTTCTGGACACTTCTGCTGTTTCTGGTAATAGATTCAAGTTTTATCTAAATGGCGAAATTCACCACACTTTTACCATCTCAAAGTACAAATTGTCTTCTACGCCCTACTTTCCAACCGCTTGTCTGTCTGCTTACCAACAAGTGTATTTCAATTTTGGCCAAGCTCCTTTTCGTTTTGCTCCGTCTGACTTAAAGTTTCGTGATATTTTTGGAAAAATGAATAACAACATTCCGAAGGTTATTGATGCTGAAAAGGAGGTGAAACGCGAAGAACTTTTAATTGATTTTGATGATGAAAGTGAAGATACTAAAGGTAATTCGAAAATGTCGACGACACCTAGCCTGTTAGCTTCAAAAATGAAAATTTTTATTAAAACGATTACTGGAAAGACCATTCCAGTTGAAGTGCAGCCAACTGCCACAGTCGCAAATTTAAAATTGGCTTTTTTCGAAAAGGAACACGTTCCTCCAGTGCAATTTCGTATGATCTTTGCTGGTAGAGATCTGGAAAATCATCAAACACTGGCTTATTATAAGATCTGTAACGAATACACTGTACATTGTGTGTTGAGAATGGGAGGAGGAGCACGTGAATTTAAACCTACTAATGGTCAAAGATTGCAGAACGGAATTGGGTATTACCTCGAGCAGAATGTGCAAGGTCCATTTGAAGCCATCGAAACATTTGAGAAGATATTTCGGCGTATAATGTTTGGCTATTTGTCTGGTGATAAACAGCCACTGGTTTTGCTTTTTGCGGGCGTTGGATTGTGTGATCAGTTGAGAATGGCCGAGAATATCGCAAGTTATCCTGACTGGTCTCATTATTTAGTATCCGACTCTGGTGAAGAAGATTTGGATGAGAATGTTGATTGCAAGCGAAGCTTCATTCGAATCGATATGAATGAATTAAAAACTCAAGTGACTGGCTTTTATGACCGAATTGTATCTATCCTGGCCGAATGCTCGTACAATTCGGTGATTGTGTTTGAAGAGATCGAACAAGCTCATCCCGATGTATTGGTTGTTTTGTTGAAACTTTTTAATCAGGTTTGACAACTTTACATTTCTTAACTTTACAATTTTACTTTTTTCAAATTTTGTTATAACAAGTTCATTTTATATTTCATACAGACTCCTATGAACGATTGTCAAGGCAACAAGATTGTGGTGCACAAAGACGTCATCTTTATCATGACATCCAACTTGGCTCGTGAAGAAATTTCCGAATATACTCAAAGATTGGAACACAAGCACAAACAAACAACTGACAATCCAGCTGTTTATGGTTGTTATAAAGAACGATTTAGCACTGATCTCGATTTTAAATGTAATACCATTTGGCCAATTGTGAAGCAACACTTTAAACGAAACAATTTTATTGGTCGAATTGATGAAATGGTACTATGAAATGAAATTGTTTGCTAATTTTGACAATGTTTATATATTTACAGGTTTGCTTTTTGCCATTTTCCCACTCCGAATTGATTCGATTTGTTCGACATGAATTGAACAAATTTGGCGATTTAATTGTGAAAATAAAAATTACTTCTGAATACTGCAGTGGCCATATCAAATTGGAATCCCACAATCACGATGTGCTGGACTTTTTTGTGAGCAAGTACAATCCAACCGAAGGAACTCGATCAATTGTTCGAGAGATCAAGCACCGAGTGGTGGATGTGCTGCTTCGCGATATCTCAATGCAATTGATACTGCCTGGTGCTTTTGTGAACTTGGTTGTGTCGTCCACTGGCGAGAAAAAAGATGTCATTTATAAGACAAACTATGGATACTACCATGGTATTAATTGATAGATGATTGATTGTATTTTTATAATTCTGATAGAATGTGCAATATTTGTTGCAACCTTTTTATTTAACCTTTATATAATTCATAATTATAATTATGTAAATCATTTTAATTTTTGGTACTAAAATATTAATAAAATTTAATGATTGTTCATTTGGTTTAAAGTTCATACCTTCAATAGCGCCAGAATAATTTCTAACGGATATTTATAAATCAATGTATTTATGATGACATTGAATCGGGCCATTACTGGAATACAGTTCAGAATTGCGATCATTTTTTCACTGGATAAAGAAACGATTTCACAATTCGGAGATTGGAGTTTAATTTCATTTTCACTTTAGAAAGTTTAGTGCAATATATCAATTTGAATTTAGAACAAATTTGTTTCATAAAGTTCAATTGAAACAAGAAACTGACTTGTTGCACTTTTGTTCAAGTGAGAAATGTGAAATAAAATCAAATTAAGAACAGTCAAATCTTGGCACTTTTCTCATTTGCCTATTTGTTGATTGTGAATGAATATTTCATGTCTGTTTCGAGTATCCTCCGATAAGAACGAAATTGTACAGTGGTGACATCCAAAAGGTTTCTCAACGGTTGCAGCCATGCCTGTCTGTCGTAAAGTAGTTTTTGATTTTTCACTTTGATTCTGCATCTCATTGACATTGCAATCAGATGGTACATCCTTTCTTTTGTGCACTTTTTGATGTTTTTGCAAATCTTTCTTACGTTTGAATCGCCGATCACACTGATCACATGCAAAAGGACGTTCATCAGTGTGCACCACCAAGTGCAGAGCGAGTCTCCATTGTCGGTTGAAGCAAACTCGAGTTCCACAGTGGATCCACAGTGATCACATTGAACTGGTGTTGTTACTTTCAATTGAATTGAGTTCGTGCACTTCGAGATGCACTTTCAATTGATCGCTATTTGAGAATAGTTTTGAACATTGTGAACATTTGTGTTGCTGTTGTTCAGTTAACTTTTGGTTAACCAATTGGTTAATCAAAATTTTGAATTCGAGCCTGCTTTTTCAGATTCTTCAAGTTCATCATCATCAGGTTCGAAGGCTTCGTCTGAATCTTCTTCTTCTTCATCATCATAATCATCTGCATGTTTGTCTATTTTATCAGAGCTTTTGGTTTGACTTTCATTTTCAGGCGATATTTGATTATCACTATCAATTTCATTGTTTTGGTTCAGCACATCTCGAATCAAAAACAACAATTATCGATGATTGACTACTTGAGTCTTCTTGAATTGGTTCACTTTGATCGAAATTTTCATTATTTTGACTCGTAATGTTTTCATCATTTGTTGAGTTAGATGGAGACCAATTTGATAAGAAGGATGAAGGTGAATGGCAATTGAACTCATTTGTTTCATTGGTACTGATAAGACCATTAACGTCATTTGGATTCACTTCTAAAGGATTTTCAATTAATGGCAAATTTGATTCAATGGTTGTTACATTATCAAGTTCATCATCATCATCATCATTTCGATTGTCCTTGCGGAACCACTCCCTGAGATTTACCAACAAATTAGCATAGATTCCATCAATTATGCAGTTCATTTGTTGTTTGGCTTCTACTTTGGACTGGTCAAAGTGACGCATGAAAGCACGATCGTCCAGTAAAGAAGACATTGCTGTAATATTGAGAATGGATAACAAATATACAGAATGTTAGACTTTAGAGAACACGCAAATGAAGATTATCAAAAGTGAAATGGCATCATCATCACACAAGACACGTCTATAGACATGTATGAAGTAGGAAAAATTTTGCGACTGTGAACATCTGAAAATCTGAAAAATCCTAATCTTATCTCATCCTGAGTATACTTTGGTTCATCGTTAACTCAATTGAGCGGCTCAACGGTAGAGCACAACTTTGAAATGTAGCCAAATGCAATACAATTTCCAACTAACTAAAATGTCACTCAATGTCTATCTTATCTTGGTGTCTGTAGTGTTGATAAATTGAAAGAAATTGTGGCGCTTGTGATTGTGTCAAAGTGATTTATTAATTTACTTTTTAAGTGAAAAGTGTGAAATAAAATGTGAAATAAAAGTAAACCAACAGCAGTCAAATGGTCATCTTGACTCCTCATTTGCCTATTTGTTGATTGTGAATGAATATTTCATGTCTGTTTCGAGTATCCTCCGATAGGAACGAATTAGTACAGTAATGACACCCAAAAGGTTTCACAACCGGTGCAATCATTGTTGGTTGTAAAGTAGAGCTTGCTGATTCACTTTGATTCTGCATCTCCATCACATTGACATTGCACTCGGATGCATTTCTGTTGTGAGTTTTTGTGTGACTTTTCAAATTTTTCTTACGTTTGAATCTCCGACCACACTGATCACACGGAAAAGGACGTTCGTCACTGTGTTTCACCAAGTGTTGATTGAGTTTGCCTTGTTGGTTGAATCGAACTCCACAGTGCTCACACTGAAATGGAGTTCTGTTGTCGTTATCACTGTCACTTGAGTTGAGGTCGTGCACTTCGAGATGCACTTGCAATTGATCGCTATTTGAGAATTGTTTTGAACATTGGGGACATTTGTGTTGCTGTTGTTCAGTTGTTAGTTGATCCGAATTTTGAATACGCGCACGCTTTTTCCGAATTTCGTCATCAGACGACTCGCTTTCAGATTCAGATTCATCAAGTTCATCATCATCAGGCTCGAAGGCTTCGTCCGACCCTTCTTCTTCTTCATCATAATCGTCTGCATGTTCGTCGACGTCTTTATTTGAGCCTTCGATTTGACTTTCATTTTGGGATGTCGTTTGATTATCGTCGATTTCATTGTTTCCATTGTTTTGATTCAACAACTCATTATTGGACGATTTCGTCAGACAGTCAGCACATCCACAGTCTTTTCCACCTTTGGGATGAACAACAAGTGATTGACTATTGAGTTCTTCTTGAGTTTCTGAACTTTGCTCCAAATTGTCATTGATTTCACTTTTAATGTTAACACCATCATTGATTGACAAGTTAGACGGAGAACAATTTGATAAGGAGGGAGAAGGTAAAGGGAAATTGGCTTCATTTGTTTCATTGGTTTCATTGGTTTCATTGGTTTGACTTTCATTTTGGGATGTCGTTTGATTATCACTAATTTCTGTGTTTTGGTTCAACAACTCATCACTGGACGATTTTGGCAGACACTGAGCATCTCTCGAATCAAAAACAACAATTATCGATGATTGACTGCTGTCGTCTTGAGTTTCTGCATTTGGTGTGAAATTGTCATTGATTTTACTTTTAATGTTAACACCATCATTGATTGACAAGTTAGACGGAGAACAATTTGATAAGGAGGGAGAAGGTGATGGGAAATTGGCTTCGTTTGTTTCATTTGTGATGACGAGATCATTAACTTTATTTAGATTCACTTCTAAAGGATTTTCAATCAATGGCAAATTTGGTCGATTCGTTGTTACATCATCAAGTTGTTCATTGGTTAAGTTAGATGGAGAACAATTTGATAAGGAGGATGAAAGGAAATTGGCTTCATTGGTAATGACACGGTCACTAACCTCATTATGATTCACTTCTAAAGCATTTTCAAACAATGACAAATTTGGTTCATTCGAATTCGCAACATTAACAAGTTCATCATCATCATTTCGATTGTCCTTACCATGCCACTGAAGAAGATTTACCAACATTTGAGCATAGATTCCATCAATCAAGAAGTTCATTTGTTGCTTGGCTTCCACTTTGGACTGCTCAAAGTGACGCATGAAAGCACGATCGTTCAGTAGAGAAGACATTGCGGTAATTGAGAATGGAAACCAAAAATTAACAAAAAGTTAGACTTTCGAAAGCGCAAATGAAGCTTTGAATCAAGCCACCAGACACGTCTAGACATTAAGTAGGGGAAAATTTTGCGACTGTGAACACTCTCTCGTCTGCAAATCTTATCTCATCTTTGGTTCATCGTTGAGTACAACAAGTTGACTTGGGCGCAACTCACCACTAAAGGAAATGTGCAGAGTTTGCACATTTTCCTGTTCAATTCAAGTGATAAGAGCATGCTCTTGCACTGGTGTCATTCATGGCAGAGAATTAGTTTGCATGGACTTTGTTAACGGAATCTGGTAGATCGTCCCAAATATAGTCGGAATGCAACTTGGATTGGTCAAAATGGTAGTTCTGGGTCCAATATGGCGGCAAAAAGAACTTTTCCCATCATTTGATTGGAGTTTTCTATAGTTTCTTAAACGTCCGCTAGATGGCAATAGCGCTCGCCAGTAAAAATCAACAAACAAGGAAAAACAGCTGATTCAGTCACATTTTGGCATTTGTTTGTCTTCTGAGGTGACAATTTGGTTACTGACCATTTCGTGGTCTGGGAATTAGGGGAATCAGTCTCCGACGAGAAAAACCGTTGTGTTAATACAGCCTCGTAGAAGTGCTACCATCTAGTGGAAAAAAATGTCTGTTTACAAATGGCGCTGAATCATCGCTTGCTCAATATAATCGATATTATACCAACTAGAAAAGTGTTTTCTGGATAATTTAATGTTTCTTAACCCACAATTAGTATGTCCAATACCAAAATATCCCAAATCTAGTCTAAAAAATCGGGCCCACGATTAAAGGGAAATTATTTTGGCCTCACTGAACTTTGCATACAGGTGGCTTAGTGGTCAAGGCGTTGGCCTTTGAAGCGTGAAGTCCAGGTTCGACTCCTGGATACGGAAGTTTTTATAAATTTTTTTTGGCCATTTTTTAATTGAAACGATCATGTAATTGATATTTAAGCAACTTTGGAGTGATTTCCAATGAAAAAATTATTATTTTCACATTTATGCCTCGATCGTTAAGCATGTCAATGGTATGATTCAACTCGAATAAAAGTCAGAAAAACTCAACTAATTCGAGTAATTTAATGTATTTAACTTAATTTTAAGTAGTTTTGATCATTTTTAGCCTCAAAGAAATTAAAAATAAATCGAAAAAATCTTCCGTATCCAGGAGTCGAACCTGGACCTCACGCTTCAAAGGCCAACGCCTAGGCCACTAAGCCATCAGTATTGAAAGTTTAGTGAGGCCAAAAATAATTTTCCTTTAATCGTGGGCCCGATTTTTTAGACTGGATTTTGGATATTTTGGTATTGGACATACTAATTGTGAGTCGAGAATTGTTAATTTCCCTAAAAAGACATTTTCTGGTAGATATATTATTGGTTTTGTAGAACAAACAGCTGATTGAGCAGCCAACATAAACAGTAGGAGTAACGCAACTGTTGCCGCTTGAGGGCAGTGGTGTGCTAAACACAACGGTTTTTCTCGTCGGAGACTGATTCCCCCTACTGGGAATC
Organism: Rhizoglyphus robini; assembly: GCA_023373905.1. NCBI lineage: Eukaryota > Metazoa > Arthropoda > Arachnida > Sarcoptiformes > Acaridae > Rhizoglyphus > Rhizoglyphus robini. Next base: position 199,434 of record JAKIJQ010000238.1, on the reverse strand, counting down.
CGATAGAATTGACCACTGGGTCACTCTGAAACCCAAATGGCGGCCGGAGATGGTGATTTTGGTATTTAGTGCTTATTGACTATCCCCAAATGGTGGTTCATGTTAATACTACAAATGTTGGTTGGGGTTCATAACTCAAATAGACTTTCGGGAGTTATCCCACAGTTGGGTTGCTGGTTCATATCCCACAGTTGGGTTGCTGGTTCATATCCACCAATTGGGTGGCCTGATTGAGTCACCATTTGGGATATAATTCCGAACCACCATTCGGGGAATGAACCCGAGTCACCATTTGGGAAATAATTCCGAACCACCATTCGGCGAATGAACCCGAGTCACCATTTGGGATATAATTCCGAACCACCATTCGGCGAATGAACCCGAGTCACCATTTGGGATATAATTCCGAACCACCATTCGGGGAATGAACCCGAGTCACCATTTGGGAAATAATTCCGAACCACCATTTGGGGATTCAAAGAACTCAAGAAAGTTCTCCCAGTCCATCAATTGGTGGTTATGTCATACTTGGTTAGTTAAGTTTTGATTTGTGGATAACCAGAAATCCATTTGTGGATAAGAACCAGCCCAATTGGGGTTTTGATCAAAAAGTTTCAAATGTCCAATTGAGTGACCAATTCATACCATAAAATCGAAATATTGAACTAGATAATCTGATTTGACCATAATTGACCATCAACTGAACACTTTAGATACATTTTTGTGGTCACCGGCGATTATTTCGTGGTATAGTTGTCAAAACGTCAACATCCAAAAAGAGTAGAGCAATTTTGAATCACGAATCACAAAACTATCAAAATAACAAGAAAACAATCACAACACGATGACTGAATGAGGCTGAATAAGCTGATTTGCCTATTTGTTGACATTTTCGTGTTGAGCGCTACTGCCATCTTGCGGTCGTTTTAGAAACTATTTCAAATTCCAATTAAATGATGGGAAAAGTTCGATTTGCCGCCATATTGGCCCCAGAACTACCATTTTGACCAATCCAAGTTGCATTCCGACTATATTTGGGACGATATACCAGATTCCGTTAAGAAAGTCCATGCAAACTAATTCTCTGCCATGAATGACATCGGTGAGCATCCCCACTTTTCTTATCTTTATGACCACAAATCGAGAAACAAAATCGAAAGCCAAACGTTCGTTGTCAATCTAAAACGAACTGTGTGAGAGACACTTCGTAGATACCACTGATGTCATCCCAGACATTCAATTGCAAGCCGATTGAGTAATTTATTGAGTGACATTTGAAAACACAAAAAATGACAAAAAAAACAAAATTGCCAAGATCATTCAAAGGTCAAATGAATCGACATTGAGTCGGTTCAAATTGGACTGAGCCACAAATCAAACGTGACTAAATCCAATGTCCAGATTCCAAAACAATTAGCATTCACATATCCATTGAAACGTTTCTTAGGAATTCAAATCACTTGCTCAATCATTCGAATTCAATGACAAAGTTTATTCCACAGTAACTACGAATTTATCATCGAGTTTCCAAGCCTTTGAAATAAGCCAATTGGAATCGCTGTGTATTCTGGTTGTTGATGATGTTGCAACGTTGATGATAACCATGGTCAATGTTGAGGTCAAAATCCAATTGAGACTCAATTTGTCAACCAACTTTCATGATCAATTTCCTTTTCATCATCCTTCAAAAGTCACATCGAACTCACAATAATTGTTAGTCTTGACTATATTTATTTTGTAAATCATGCTAAATCTAATTCGTGCCATCATGCTCACATGCACAAACATTCACACAAACATCGTGCAAACAATCCATCCATCCGTCGATACGTTCCATATTTGACAATTCACAAAATATATGAATTGCAAATGTGAAAGTCTATACCGCAGTAACCACGAGCTTGTCATCTTTCAATAAGGATAAGCCATGGCTTACTGCAGGATAAACCTCTGGAATTGTCGTTTTCTTCTTCTTTTCAAGTTTTCGTCTTCATAATTCAAATAAGCAACATAATAATGCAAACTAAAGTGCAATTGTGCACGTGCAACATCAACATGCGAACATCAAAAGCAAATCAAAGACATTCAACAATCAAATTCTGAATCAACATAATCGTCGTTTAGTTCCAAATTCAAATTCTTCTTTTGAATTATACAAGTTTTATACCGCAGTAACCACGAGCTTGTCATCTTTTAAGTTAAGTTAAGATAAGCCGCGGTTTACTGCAGGATAAACCTTTGGAAGCTTCTTCTTGTCGATTCGATTCGAATTTGATTTGTACATGCAAATAACATTCAAACAACATTCACAAATGCAGTAACTAAATCAACTAAATGTCAACACATACTTGTGATTGTCGATACGTTCCGGGCGAAGTTCATTCCGCAGTAAATACCGAGCTTATCATTTTATCATTCATCTCCTTAGTTGGATAAGCACGGTTTACTGCAGAAAAACCTTTGGAAAATTCGCTTTCTTCATCTTCATCGATCATCTTCAAGATTCTTCATAATTCTTCCCAAATTCATGCAAACTAAACAAAGTGTACAACAAAATCATGCAAAAAAGTCACAACACACTCTCGACTTTACACACAACACAACCAAACTTAACCTAAATATTCAAAACATAAAGTGCAAAATCATTAAATAAAAAATCGCTTTGTTCGTTATGCTCAATCACACATAATGTAAAATTCGGTTTGGCTCAAATAGTAAATAAATAATAAAAGAATTATTGCAAGAAAAAAAGTTAAAAACAAAATAAAATTGTGTACAAATCATAAATTGCGTGCAAAGTATTAACATGTATTAATGTGTTTGTGACTATAGGAGGAGAAGCACTTTAAGGTATAATACAATAATCAAAGATAATAATTTACGTGTGTTCGTGAGAAAAATAGAAAATAAAAATGAGGGGAAGAATAAATAGAATATTTGGCTTGAGGGGGAGGGTGAGGAAGTGAGGAGGACAAGTGGAGAATGATGAGATGAGGATTATTCGATAATCTTGCTGCGGTAAAAATCGTTAAAATCGAGTCTAAAGGGAAAAATTGATTTAAGAATTTTGGTTAAACTCTAAACTATGCGACACTCACCTCGCCACAAATGGATACATCATGTGGTACTCGCAATTGTCCGAGTAGATCTTCTTGAGCAACTTGGTCACCAGTGAGTCAAACTCGGCGTTCGCCTTCTCCACAATCTCGCGCACCGTACTCACCGACTTACCAAAGTGACGATTGCTAAAGTAGATTTTGTTCAACTTTTCGTGCAACTGCGAGTCAAAGCTGGGCGAGGAGCGTGACTTGGAGTCGGGCGCATCGTTATTCAGACTGTCACGTGACTTGGAGTCCATCGTTGAGTAGGGATTGTGAGTGGCGGCACTGGTGCCCGCCTGAGGCCGACCAAAGAAACAACTGCTCTCCATCATTGAGGTGTGATCGTCCGGATCGATTGAGTCCTAAAAAAGACAGCAATTAGCCCCAAAAACAAGATAAACACTTCACTTACCTTGAGCGCATGGGACAACTCAATACACAGCATGAAAATCTTGATAATAATCGAGGTAATCTCGAGACTGGTGAGAAAGCAACTCGAGAAGCAGTGTTCGAGAAACTTTTCATGACACTCAATGACCGAGTCGAGACTCGAGCCCCGTTTGGTCAACTGTGAGATGAACTGCGCAAAGAAGGGATCAATCACCTCAAAGGCATAAAAGTAATGAAAGTTTCGCACAAATGCAATCATCTTGTAGCGCAGTGCGAAAGCCTTCTTGTGCATACTCTTGAATGCCTTCACCAGACTGCGCACCGTTTCTGCGGAATTTTCCGGTTCGAGTCCACCCTGCACAGCATTTCTCGCCAACTGATCACAATGTCTCAACTGAACATTGAGCACATTGTCCTTCCAGGTTTCCTCCAGTTCCATCTCGGCATAACGACACAGAAAGACATAACGAAACATGAGTTGATAGCAGACAATGGACTTTTGTGTAAAGATGAGCGACAGTGGAAAGGGCACATCAAATTTGAGCATCAAAGATTCGTAACAGTAGAGTTTGTTCTTGTTGGCGGCGACCCCATTGGGCGAGCCAAGTTGGCCGAGACCTGAGTTGGGCTTGGACGGATCTCCGTTCGATCGATTGCCACCCGCTTGAGAGTCAATCAAATCGGAGATTTTAATAGTTTTGCCTGAGTTTATGTACAACTTGCGAAGACGGACCTGGATGGGGGTTGAAAGGGTTAATTAAATGATAAAAAGGTCATTAAGCAAAGTACCTGAGAACTAATAGACATTCCGGGCAGAAAGTTACCCGAACTGCTTGCCAACCACCTTTCATCGTCAAACCCAGTGGCCTTGCCCTCAATCACATCGGAAATAATCGATCGATTCAGTCCCACACCATCGCCATCCTCTTCCTCATCATCGTCGTCATCGTCATCGAATTCTGTCTTGAGCAAATATGACGAATTGGGCGATGGATAGTCCCCCGTCACATCCATCGAATCGAGTGGTTTCATAATTTTGATAATCTGCTTGAGGAAAGACTTGCCCGTAAACTCAACATGAGGATCATCCTTCAGCAGAGATCTGTCACCGGCTGCCACCGAAATGCCTAGCGCCATGCCCATCATGGAGTCGAGTCGATGTTGCACGACCGAATCGGTCCGTTTGCCCAAATCCTTCGAGGCAAACTTCATAAAGTGCACAATAAAATCGCCCATCGACAACAGTAGATAGTGTTTCACTGCATTGAACGTCTCCACCAGTTGAGACTCGTTGATCAAAATATGCAACAACTGAGACGATGCCTCCTCATAGGCAGCCGTAATTGGATGACCATAAGTGGACTCATCGAAACTGTAGGCAATCTCTTCGGGCTTGGGCGTAAAGATGACCGGACCAGACGAGGACGCACCCGACAGCTGAGAATTGGAACTCGACGAGGAATTTGAACTCATAAATGACGCCGCACCGCCCACATCTGGCAAACTAGGATTTCCCGTCATTTGCATCGAGGCCACACCGCGCAAAAGATCATTCAACGAATACTTGGATGACATCGAGTTCATTTCCATCTTGGCCGCGTGGTGATGCACATGACGCTGATGTTGATCGTTGAGTAGAGATGGCGGCGGCACCCGCGAACTCTTCACAAACAGTGCCTTCACCTTGTTGATAATGGACACATACTTGCCCGTCTTGTAGATCATCTGTTCGTATTTCTTCAAGAAGATGGGCGTCTTCGAGGAGTTGATCCGATAGCGCAAGTCCCAGTACTTATCGTTGAACTTTCCAAAATCGTCATCATACTCATCGTCGGACTCAATAATATTATTATTGCTTGCGTTTCCATTGCTCTTGCCACGTCCACCGCCTTTGACCTTTCCACCCTGACGACCATGATCACCAGCGGAACCAGCCGCACCAGGAGATGCTCCCAGACTGTTCGACGAAGAGTGTTGAGTGTCCTCAATGAAGAACTCCCGTCGAGGATCGGAAATTTCGCCGTAATAGATCCACGTTTTGAGTATGTCAAAGTAGGGCATTGAAGCACTTTTAGTAAGCATTAGAACCAGTTCAAGGGCTTTGTTGTCCATGCCCTGAATGGATTTGGTCTTCTCGTGCAACACTGTCAACACACCACCGCCAATGCATTTGTTCTGAAATAAAGAAATATTTTTGTAAATTCAAGTTAAACCTTAATACAAAGACAAACACTCACCCTGTACAACTTCGTGGCCAAATCTCTTAACAACTGAAAGGTAGTAATGTACGGCAGCAGCATGTAGAACATCTTCTGTAGGAAAAGTTCATTCTTCAGCATCAACTCCTCCATCTGTGCGACCAACATGTTGTAGTCGAGCAAGTGACGCTGTACAGCCGCCACCAGTGCCTGATTGACCAGACCGTACACCTTCGACTCGACATAGGTCACAATCGAAGAGTAGCAGTACGATATTCGCAGAATCTGATTGGTGGTCACCACCAGATGCCGATCGGCGGTAGCGTCGAGCGTCAGTTTGTATCGAGAAGAGTCGCTCTTTTGAAGACGAATAAATTTGCCCTCAATACCAATCAAAATGTACAACAAATCACGCAACAGTAGCTGCTCCTGGTGATTCACATTGGCCACATCGCCCAAATGACCAAAACAGTCATTCTCTTTGGGCCAATCACAAGGGTGAAAGTCACGCGACAAATAAGCGGGAAGTCTCTTGTTGCTGGAAGAAGTAGGATTCGGTGAATTGGCCTGGTGCGACGGAACAGTAGAACGACTTGTGGCTGTTTGCGGCTGGAAAGACATTCCACCCATGCTTTCTGTAGTATTCTCTACCTCTGGATCGTAGTCCATTTCGTGTCTAGATCCACCACCGCCACTGCTGCCACCCACACGAAGCATATGGGCAAGTGGTGATAGTTCCTGCTGTTGGGGTAGATTATTTGGCACACCGGAAAAAGCACTAGGATTGTGTTGATATAAGCTCAAATTGTTGTGGGATGACTTGAAATGATGAGAACGGTGGGAAGACTGATGGTTTGGTGAACGAGAACGATGACGACTCCGAGAGCGTGATGAAGAGGAACCTAACAAAACAAACAAACAACAATGACTAAACAAAATCAAATTCTCCCTATTTTTACCTTGTAAAAGATGATTAGTTTGTGGTACGATTTGTGGCTGTGGCAAATAGTCCTGCTGCTGTGCTAGCGTAATCACGGATTGTGGCCTCGGTTTCGAATGATGCTTCCTCGATCTTGTTGTAATCACCTGCGGGGCGGCTTGCTGCACAGGAAAGTGCTCTACTGATTCACTCTCGAATGGCTCAAATTCACTGGGTTCAAGGTATTGTTGAAATTGATGTTGCGGTTGAAGGTGAAAGGGTAGAGGTTGTTGTGGTTGTTGTTGTTGGTGATGATATTGCCTTTGGGACTGATGACCAGATGAGAGTCGAGGCGGCGTTTGAGGCGTCTGGTACACCACGTGATGAGGGTGATGATAAACAGGTCGAGGTACTGGCTGCTCGTACAAATGGTTCACGAGGTCCGTGTAGAAATTGTTTAGCCTTTCGTGTGTCTGAAGAGAGGAGAGCGAGAAGGAAAAACACGTAAGTTAAAGTAAAATTCGAAAACAAAACAAACCTTCTTGTCCTCACGTATTCGAACCAACAGACGCACAAATGGATCGACTTCGTTAATACTGTAAACAAAAAGACAATTAATAACCATTTAGCAATAAATAACAAAATATCGATCGATCGGCTTACTTTTGATATTTGATATATTCGTATTTTTGCACAAACTCTTCGTACCCGACAAGTCGATTAAAAAATACCGAAAAAGGCTTTTTTGATTGTCTGCCTATTCTCTTGGCTAAATGTTCCGAAACCGAATCGGCCGAAAACGAGTGACTTTCTTCGACCCTAAATAAATAGATAAAGAATTAATTAATAAATATAAATATAAAAACAAAAGCACAAAAAACTCACTGAAATATTCTAAATATTTCCGCAACCGCATTCTCGAGCTCATAGGAGGTATCATTGTGATCGGAACCGCCACCAGTGCCACCAGAACCAGTTCCCAGGGAACTTGAGGTTCCGGGCCGGAAGAAGGGATCCATATTATTCAAATATATATATATTATCTTATATCAAGATAATAATAAAACGTAAAATAAAAGTAAAAGAGGCGGAGGTTTGTCTGTGCAAACAATCGTCATTTGGAGTTTCGTTCAAAAAATGATAAATTCATAAACAAAAGGCGACTTCATCATCAAAAGAACAACAACAATAGATTCTCTTGATATTCTGTTCCATATTGAGGTATAAAATCAAATAAGATTCACGGGTTGTGGTAGTACTGAGCAGAGACATTCGTCGTGAGGTGAGTAAACTCAAGGCGACGACGACGAAGACGACGACAACAACAAAGAAGACCACAAGAAGAAGGAAAAGATATGCGATACGAAGATGATGCTTGTTCGCTTCCTTCTATAAATAGACATTACATGCTGCTATTACTGCTTGAGGACCGTCACTGTCGACTGTTTGCGACAGTAATGATAGAGTGGGTGACATCTTCCAAATTACAAACACAGAGATTCTATTCAAAGATAAACAAACGATTAGGTTAAAATATGGAAAAGGTCCTAATCAAACACAAACCCGAATAGGAAGAATATACACGAAGAAGAATTTGACGATGACTTTGGCTTGACTTCTTTGGTATATATGAGAACATACGACTTCTATATAAGACTTATATTGCTATATAATAAACAAAAGATACTAGAGGTGAGCGACTCTATTGTGTATTCGAATTTGAGAATTACCTTTTGTTCACACCGGGGAATTATTATTATGTAAATCACAATTAGTATTAAAAGTTGGCTACATTTTCTGTTTTAAAAGGAAAAATATTTTAATGATAGCTTTATTAAATCATATTCAAATTATATTACCTTTAACGTTCGTTCATTCAAACAAACAATATATTTGAATTATGTTATTATAAAATAAATTACGTAATATAAAAAGGAAAGCGCACACGATTTAGATGATTATTATTACAAACACTCAAAAGTGGAGTATATAAAAAGAACAAAGAGATGCGAGCGAGATAAGAGTGAGAGCTGGGGCTTTTGAGCTGGTGATATATAATAGGCTTGGCTCACAAGCATTGACGAGTTGACACCTTGAATCACGTGATGAGTTGGCGAGAGAGGAATCGATTTGTGGCACAATGTAATGTAATAATGAGATAAGATCACATTGATTCTTGTAAAATAGAAAGATAGGAAGTAAAAGGTGGCACTGGACAACAATTTGAGATAATAAAATTAAACAATAAGATAAGAATACGATCAAGCCACGGGCGGATTGACTTTGATGTGGTAGAAGTAGCAGCTGCCTACACACAATCGGCCTACACACTTGCCCATAACAAGCCAACGGACAACAACATTATGGACATAAACCGAAACGGCGTACTCAGAATATTTACAGTTATGGGCAGCACCGCCCAAAATCACACAAAAATAAATACAGTTACTCGATTAAAAAACAATTATGACACTTATAAAAGTTGGGCGGCACGACCCACCTCAAAATCGATCAAACAAAAACGCCACTGTATGACAGAAAAAAAGCCGCCCATTCACAAATAGTGTGACAATATATATTTGTGTGTCCGTTGTGTTTATGTCATGCGTTGATGTGTGAATGTGTTTTTGCCCGCTTGTTGCTTTTGAATATTTCGATTTTGTTTGTTTTATGTTTTCGCGCTTTATGAAATGTAGTTTCATAATATTCTTTTGAATCCTCATTTATTGTTCATTTATCTGTGATCTCAAGAACTGCCACAACATTATAATGTTTACACCAAAGCCTTCAACCTCAAGTGCTTCGAGTAGTACTTCTACCTCAAATAATTCGGGCAAACTTGAGAATGCCGTTTCGGAAATATTCAAAATATTCAAGTAATATTTTATTTGTTTTATTTTATTTGCAATATTATTAATAATAATATCTTTATTGTATTTTTTTGTTTATTTTTGTTTAGTATTGAGGACAGTGCCGAGCTTTCCCGCCAATCAGCGGCTCGCAGACTCGAGTCTCGAATTGGCTACCAGTCGAGTAAGCCTTTTCCGCCTTTTTACCGCAAGCTCGCCTCGTCGAATGCGGTCTTTGTCAAAAAGTATGAGGCGCTGAAATGTAAAAAGTATGTTCTGTTTTTATATATAGTCCTTTTGTGTATAATGCGTCTAATAATGTATTTTGCATTTTTAGTGCCTACGAACTCGATCATTTTGTTCGTCTACTCACCCGAATTCAGGATGATAAAGAGGTTCGTTTCCTCCAAATTCTTCAAATTCGTTATTTTGTCTATTCATTTTATTAATATTTTATTTATTAATAGACGGCCAATCATCTTCGCTCTCTTGCACAATCTACCTCAAACACATCGCCTGTTGTCTATCCCACCCCGTTCGCCAAATCCAAAATTCGCCTCCCCCGCCGTCCCTCGCCCAAAACGCCCGCCGCCGCCTCTACCCTTAAACAGTCGCACAGTTTCTACAACGAATCGCCACCCGTACAGATAATGCAGTTGATGGCTTCTCCACAGTCAAATACGTCAATAGACTCGTCGTTTAACAGCAATTTTGGCGGTAATTCCATTTCAGCTTTTCCGCGCGATCCTATTAACAACAATTTTTATTATTTCAGACAATTCTTTATCAGATCTACCCGAGCTTATCAAACCTTCCGTGCCCTCCTCCTCGTCCGCAAGTAAAACTAATAATCAACATAAAAGTAGTCAAGAATCTCCTCCGGCCGCCAAAAATATTCCCTATCGTTCGATGAATTTTCATCCACTCGAATGGTCCGAAGAAGAGGAGACCCGATTTGGAACACTAGGTCAGAAGGAGTTCGGTCAACAGGAACAGTTACTGCTGCGGGATTTACTGTTTGTTTTGGTTGGAATTGAGGGCTCTTACATTCGACTCCAGGCGACCGATCAGTATGGCCGAATTCAGAAGTTGATTGTCGACCAGTCGACCGATCCCAATCTCAAAAGTAGTGTTGAGCGGATTCTCAATCTCTCGGCATCGTATGCCATTCTGATCAAGTATATCGAATCGAATGTGTACGGAATGGTGGCACAGGCACTGGTTGCCGAAATTCGTCGACATATTCTACAGTACTTGGGACTGATTTCTCTAATGGAGGAAATGCTCATGAAGCGGAATGGACTGTTCCTGCAGAAGATGTTCTACATGTTACTGCCCTTCTTTGCCACATTTGGTCTGTTGAGGGATCTGACTGGAAAGTTACTTTCGGGCAAGTGTGTTGGTGGTGCTGTGCTCACAATTTTGCATGAAAAAGTTAGGTCGATTCAGGCACTGGACAATGCGTCTCTAGAGTTGGGTACAGCACTGATCAAGACTTCGTCGGTGCCATACTTTGATATACTCAAATCGTGGATCTATTATGGTGTGCTCGATGATCCGAGACACGAGTTTTTCATTGAGAAAATCAACAAAGAAGAAGCTGAAGATGAAGTCGATTTGTGTGTGGAAGAGGATGAACAGAAGATTTGTGAGTAAGTATTTATAAATTGGTTTTTTGATGCAATCTAATCTCTTTTTTATATAGAAAGTACTGGGACCGTTATCGGATCAATTCAGCCAAAACGCCCATCTTCCTCAAGGACTACGAACAAGTGATCTACAAGACGGGAAAGTACATTTCCATTATCAATCGTGTACAGGAACAGTATCGCATGAGCCAGAATCCATCAGCGACAAACTTGCCCGAAATAACACGATCCATCTCGACACTATTCAAGAGTAGCATTAGCACTTCTGGAAAGTCTTCTCAAACGTTGAGTGATCTACTGTTTGGCAGTGGAAATAACAATCACAACAACAACAACAATAATCATGAAGTGAGAAGTCTCGTCGGTATTGAAAGTTTAGAGTCCGATGATGGTGGAGAAGAGGTGGACGAGGTGGATTCGGGTCTTGGGACGGGTTCGTCAAGTTTTCGACCTCAACCGGACGCAATCGAGTACAGTTTTGATCGATTCGCCTATTTAAATCCAATCAGATGTGCGTACGAACATGCGAGTGGTCATTTGTTGCATCTGCTGGTGAATGATTCGCATTTGATGGAGACGTTTAATTCGGTGAAGCATTACATGTTGTTGGCGATGAGTGATTTTATTGGATATTTCATGAGGAGGGCTAAAGAGGTGAGTTTTGGTGACTTTGATAATCTAATTGCTAATCTCTTTTATTATCTTAGAATCTCGCATCTCCTCGTTCGTCAATCATCAAAAAGCGTCTCGACTCAATCATGGGCATGGCCGTAGAGACATCCACCGCAAGTTGTGATAAAGCCTTTCTCAAGGAAGACCTGAAGGTCGAATTTGTGGACATTGATTTCCGGGATCAGATTGACCGACTGATGAATCCACTCGAGTTTAGTGAAGGACGCATTCGGAGGACCAAACTGCTGTGCTACGAGTCGCTAGTGCTCAAATTTGAAGTGCCCTTTCCACTGTCGATGATCTTTACGCCCAAATCGATTCTGTGCTATCAAGTGCTGTTTCGGTATGTGTTTCTGTGTCGTTATGCACAGTTTCGAATTGAGGAAACACAGAAGAGCAACATTCTCAACACTCAGTACTCGATCTCGACAGAGTTGATGGCGAAAGAGAGATGGATTACCGAACAGTCGGACCAACTCAAGGCGCAGGTGAATGAGTTTAAGAATATTTACAGAAAAGCTTTCGTGCTACGCTACAAGATGACCACTTTTATACGGAGTTTTCATTCGTTTTATGCGCACGAAGTGATTGACAAGTACTTTGGCCAGTTTTTGAGTGCACAACTTGGACGGAGAAGTCAAATTGGACTCGACTCGGTGATTGAGTGTCATGAGAAGCTGCTGAATGACTGTTTTACCAATTGCTATTTGACCAATTTGGCTGTGACGGAGATTATTATTGAGGTGTTCAATGGGTGTGTGAACTTTTGTGATAGGATTTGTGATACAAAGGTAAGAATTTTATATATTTTGAGATAATAATAATCAAAATTCGACTTTATTCCAAACCAGAAATTTCCCGATCCGAACGATCTACTCGCCCTGAAGGACATTGTGGAGCAGGCGAATGCTCAATTTGACTCACTAGTCACCAGACTGCTTCAAATGGTCTATTCGGACAGTGGCTGCGAGTTTCATATGATGGCACCGTTTGTGGCTAGGTTCGTGTTTGTTTACATTTGATTATCAATACTAATCAATTTGGGTTTTGTTTTTTAGGATCGATTTCAATCGGTTTTACCGCAATATTATCGAAGCTTCGGCTTGAAGAAGTAGAATATTATTGTGTGTTTTACTGCCATTTATTATTATGTTCGCCAAATATGTTTTTTATCTTATTATGTGATCTCTGTGCTGTTGCTCAATATTTGTTTTTTACAAATTTAAATTTAAAATTTTGTTTATAAAATATGAGAGAAAATAGATTATGTAACGGTTTGATTTATTTATCAGATTTATCAGATTTACTCAATTTTGAATTTTGTTTTTGTTTTGATTTTCGAGTTGAATTTTTTCCCTCCAAATAACACAAAAATGTACTGTCACAGTGTCAGCTGTGTATGATAATGATAATTCGGGGTCCGTCCTGAGATGGCGTTACAACATATCTGTCTGTAGTAGTGGTATAGTTTGATGGTGATGTGGTTGGCGGCTAATGTTGTCAATCTGTCTGTGAGCTGTTTGTCGAAATGGAGTAGTGGTATAGAGAAAGGAGGTGTGATGTGACACGGTGCGGTTATGTTGTCTGTGTGTACATTTGTGTGCAGTGACGTTTTATTTGTTGGGCAGTTTGGGGCGGTATCGCCCACTAAGGAATTAAATTTAAAGTAATTTTAAGATAGTAACGTAATGTATGAATGACCATAAATGGGCGTTACCGTTCTCTAAATGTCAAATTTCTGAACACGCCAATGTTGTCGTGTTTTTGCGCCTCACTGCCGCCGTCCGCTCCTCTCTTCTCTTTCACTCTCCGCATTTTCTCTCTCGCACGTACGTGTTTGTGTCTCTGTTTTGTTTACGCTATTTTGAATATAAATTTTTTCTTCTGAACCACCTTGTAAATCGTAACACGATCAGCGTTTGGTGGATCGTTCCGGAACGCCATCCCGTCCTGGAACTCTCATCTCTTGTGCCCACCCTGTTCTGATGATTTGTCTAGCGAATTTGTTTTGGTTGTTGCGCTTTGATGAAAGCTACCTCAAACAACGACTGTCAGAAGAGACAAACATGTCGATGATGGTGACTTTTTGAAGTAATATAATCTCGAATATATTCTCTCGAAGATATATATCCTCAATGACCCGTTCACTATCAACCTCAAATCTATCTATCACACGTGATCTTCACTGAAGAATATCGAAGAATATATCTTTCAACCTCTTTGAAATATAACTCTTCGTTTTCTTCTTTATTTTTCGATTATTCGGGAGCGTAATACTAAAACCGCTCCCGAACTCCTCTCAACAACGACCGCAACTCTATCTTTTGTTTTGATTTTATTATATAATAACAAGATATAATTCAACTATGGCTTCAAGTCATCTCCATCCTCTTGCATCTTCGTCCACGGCGGGGGTCGTTGCACCAGCAGCGCCCGGGGTCATTCGACCACCGCTCATGGCCTCCATCTCACAGACTGGTGATATTGCCTTGTGGCTACACAACAAACTTGGCACTTCGAATGACACTTGGTCTGGTATGGCTTGTTGTGATTTTAATGTCAAATCTGATAACTAATCTATATTATTATTTTATTTAAATAGATAACAGTAGCATAATATCACAATTAAACACCGATGTACTACGACAGATCAAAGACATTTTTGTCGAACTGCAGATGAATGTCAAGATGAAGTTGTTGCTCTCGTTTTTGCACATTTCCAGACGCAATTTGGATGATGTGAGTTCCACGATTATTGACCTCTGTTTTTGACTCTGTCTCTCTTTTTGTTTGTTTTTGTAGTGGAAAATTGAACTTGAGCGTATTCTTCAGTGTGCCAGTGAGGATCCCGATCCGTGGGTGTCGGTGGTTGGTGAGATGTTGCGCAATTTTCCCCGTAACGGCACCGTGAACTTTGATTTTCAATCGAATAACTCGAATTTTATGGATTTGGTTAATGATATGAAAAAGATCAGTAAGTTTGCTCAACCTTACTTCTTTTTTCGATATGATTTTTGTCAATTTTATTCGGATAAATGACAAAAATCGTTTTTTTTCTCCCCTACAGTCAAGAAGATTGGTAGTACCAGTTCGGTCCTGCCGCTGGAATCTCTCTTTCTGAACAAGAATGTTTTGGAGAACAATTTTGGCAAACAGCCGCCTCTGCCGAAGCATTTTACACTGAGAAGAAAGGCCAAATCCGCAACATTGCGAGCCGAATTGCTTATCAAGGCTGGTGAGGCTGCCAGTGGGAAACGGTCCACCGCTGGACCCTCGGTGCCTATTCGCTGTCGAGGACTTAATAGTGATTCAAGTGAGCGTTCATTTTTGTTTATTATTTATTTTATTTTTATTAATTTGATTACTAATTTTTATTTAATTTTCTCTTATTTTAGCTCCGTTAAAGGGAATACCTAGTCGCAATTCGTTTGGAGGTTCAGGTGGTTACAATAGCTACAACAGTTCTGGTTATGGTGCCAAGTCGGGCCTGGCTCGTGTTGGTTCGCTGGGCTCGTCGGGCACGCCTTCGTCCGGTCCACTCAATCGGCTGTCGAGGTTTTCCTCCCTCGGTGGTTCCACTTCACTCGGTTCTGGTCCTGGAAAACGTGATGGCGGTATTGTGTTGTTGGACATCACGGAAGCGCCTTCCACTCTAAAAGATCCTAAAAGGAGGAAGACTGTCACGGTGCAGGAGGATAAGAAGGGTCCTAAGAACCAGGATAGTGTTGAGGGTGGTGCTGCTCCAGCTGGTTCAGTGCCAGCTGTTCCAGTGACGGGTGCTCCAGCTGCTGCCTCTACTTCTCCCACTACCACGCCCACCATTCCGATGGTCAACCCTGGCGCTCTGTCGAGCATTGTACTGGGCCACAAGTCTGTTTCTGAGGATTTGCCAAGCATTCTGAAGAAGCCAATAACGGCCGCAATAACACCAGATCCTTATGAACTTCGTGAACCAACGGGCATTTCGTTGGTGAATCCAGCCCGGGTTACTTCACCTCCCTCCACACCAACACCGAAGGCTACTCCAGACTATGCTGCTGGTCTGTTGGGTTCATCGTCTGCGAGCTCACCCGCTGCCAGATATGGCTCACTGCATCACGATCTTCACACAAACATCAAGGCACCGTCATTGTCATCACTTTTAGCGGGACCACCGCCTTCTTCTTCAGCATCCTCGAGTACAGCTTCGAGCAGTAGTAGCAACAATCCGCCGCCACCCTCCAACATGTATTCCTCCATTCTCAACAAGACAACATCCCCACTGGATTCTATTCTATCTTCTTCGCTTGCATCGAGTAATATGGCCACCAACGGCAGTGGTGCGGGTTCTTCTTCGATCTCCTACAATCCGTCCTATAGTCCCAGTGTTTCTTCTGGATCACCCACTACGTCTCCCACATCACCAACCAATAGTTTCTTTAAACCAGCAGTGCTGAATGCACCTCGACTGCAGCAGCAAACTCCACAACGTCCACCACTCGTTCCAGCCCCTCAGGCTCCACAAGTGCCCAATTCCTATCGAAACTATGTCAACTTTCCTACTAATTTGTCGACCCAGCCTCAAGGGATGAAGGGTCAGGCACCGCAAGTGCAACCTCCATCAGCGCATCAACAACCGGCGCCCTCGAACACAATGTATGGAGTTATCAATCAAGCGGCGGCACAACAACAACAAAGCCAACTAGGTCAGCGACTGTTCCAGGGTGCACCCATACAGTCCCAACCGAACACTCCATCGGTTATTCATGCAAATCCACAAACTATTCAACAACCACAACAACAGCAATCAATGTATGGAGCCATTCGACAACAACAGCAACAACCTCCACCACAACAACAGCAACAGAATGCACCACCACCAAGTCAAGCTCGAACACCATTTGGAATGTACAGTCAACAGGCCCAGTCACGGCCACAGGTTCAACTTCAGCCACCACAAGCGAACACACCCCCTCAGCCTGTGCAACAACAACAACAGCAACAAGTGCAAGCAGCACCACAGCGACTGATTATTGCCCGAGAAGTGACCCAACAAGCGGCACAAATATTCAACTCGTCCAACACGTTGACCCGTCCCGAGAAGGCACTGATTCTTGGCTTTATGGCTGGCACACAGGCAAATCCAGCGCCTCACATGGGACCCGTATCGATGATAAAGTACCTGGAAAAGATGGAGGAACATCGAACCACTTCGGGCGCTGCAGTTCGGGTGGTGGTTGAGGAGCACTTTCAAATGAATTTTAGCACCAACGAGTGGAAGACTGTGAGAAGTATTCGACAGGCGGAGCCCAACCAGACTGTCGGTGGCAATGACCAGGGCAATCAGACTCGAATTGTGGTGCTCGACCCCTCGCAGCAGCATCATTTTGTGGTGGTCAACCAGGGTCGGTCTCAACCGCCAATGATTGGTGCCCAGGCTGGTGTTGTTCAGCCAGGTGCTGGTGGGCTGCAGGCTCCAATAGGCAATGGCTTTCCCGCGTCACTGGAACAGGTTCGACCAGGCTCCGGTCCCGGTTATATGCGCGTCTAGTTTCACATGATAATCACACGAATCCATAGAGTACAACTTCACACATTACACATTATTATCTTCTTATAATGCATATACATACAAACAACCATTTTATCTCTCTCAGATTTTATCCTTTATACACTATATTTATGATTGACCCGATTCTTTGGGCTCTGTTTTTTGGAGCCCTCATTTTACACCTTGATATATTTGGACTTGTTGTTATCTCACATTCACACACATACATCTTATATTATTTTGTTGCAACATTCATTTACGTACACGTCCCCACTTTAGTGCAAATCCTCCTCCCTATTCCTCCAGGTACATTGTTATCGGATTTAATGAATTTTAATGTTTCATCTCGACATTTTTGACCCGAACGCGATCGCGCGCATTCTTGTGCTGATTATTATTACCTTCATTTACCGAACACTCCCGTATATATTGGCTGTGTGTATTTAGTAGTTATATTATTTTTCAATTGATATGTTAATATAATGTCGACAAATAATAAATATATTAATGAGCATGTTAATTCTGATGGTATATTGATTATTTGGAAATTCAGAATCGGAATAGTTTAAAAATTTTAAAGTTCATTCAAAGTTAAAATAGTCGTACACTCGCATGCAGTGGCGTCTTTTGAGTCTGAACATAAATATGGGACGTAATGCACCTGAGTGTGATTTTATTTAGGTTCAAATACATTTATTACGCTGTTTATGAAAAGACCTATTACATGTTGTACTGCCCATATGGTGTTTCTTCTGAATACGCCGTCTAATCAACTTTGTTGCTATGAGCGAGCGCACACGTGTTTGTTATGGTTTCGCTCGACTGGCCTGTGTTCACTTTCACCACACTCAAAATATCTTTCTCTCAGGTCACCTCTGTTTGGGTTTGACCGTGCTCATTCTGAAGAAGTAACACCAGGGACCCAGAAATATTGCCCTCGGGTCATCGGGTCCCGGTAATTTGACCTGATTTTGACCCTTCAAAATACACCTACAAAACATCTTCTTCATTTGGTGGTGTGTGACTGTGACTGCGCTCTGTGACTCGAAACGATTTTGTTGTTCTATTTCTCTCAAACTTTTTTTTATCATTTCTACCTGGTGGTTCTATACTTTGACACTCTTTTGTTATCATTTCGTCTATTATCACCATCACGAAGCAGCAGCAGTAGAAGTAGCAGCCCGCGACACACCGCGAGAGACCATCATCCTACCATAATCTGTCCACAAGACTGTAAGACAAAAATATAATTCGTTTTGTGTTCTTGTTATGATCCTCGCTCTCACCTGCTTGTCTTGTTGTTTTTAAGTTCATATTCATTCATATTCGTGTCCCCCAGTTATATATTCAAAAAAGACAGTGCCACGCCTTATATGAAAATATTTTTATTTTGACAATCTATATTGTTTCGCTTTATTTCGAGAACATCTAAAAAAGAATCCCCAAAATACAAATCCGAATTAACTCTGTTTTGCACTCGCTCTCTCACCTCACTCACAATTCTCTCCCACTTGTCTCACTAACCACCATCTCCTCAGCTTATATAACTCACTTATATTATAATTTAATAACAAAAATACTAACCCGATTGCTATTATTATTATTTCGATCACACAACCTTCTTTTTTCATTCTAAACCAAAACCTCTCTTCTATTTCATTTTACTATTTTGTTTTCGAAAATCTACTTTTCTCATATTGTTCAACAACAACACAACACTACCACCTTTGTGATTACATCAACATCGTTATCGTCTTCATCATCATCTTTATCATTATCTTTTCTTCTACTGTTTCACCGACTTCAAGATGAAACGTCAATTCTGTGAACTGCACGCAAGAGAAACTGGTAAGTTCTCGTTATTTGGTTTGTTTTGATTTTTGATTTTCTTATTTTGTATTCATATTTTGATTTATTATCTTAGGTTTTATGAATATATTAAGGTTGAATGTTTAGTGTGCGCGCGTACATTTGACATATTCGTCATCGTTTGCTCTCTCTCTGTATTTAGTTGCTGTTGCCCCAGGTTTTCTCCCGTCGTTTGGCTGTCATGACAGTTTAGTTAGTTAGTTTTTGAAATATCGATTTTTGTTTTGTATATATGAACTATATTTTTATTATGTTTTTAATTGTGATTCTCATTCTGTTGGCTTTCTATGTGATTGCACACTTTTGTTTCCATGGTAAGGTTCTTTAGGTTTTATTTATTTATGTTTTTGTTTTGCTTGCCTGTTTGTTATTTTATTTTTCGGGTATTCGCGGTTAGTCTCTCACACAGCTGCTGAATAATAATGTTGATTCGATTTGTTGTTGATTTGTTCCAATTTGATTTTAATCGATTTCTCTTTTTCTTTCTGTAGAATATTGTGACGACGAGCTGTTTGAGTGTACGCATCAGTTTGAATTGACCGCTTCCACGACAACTGCAAGCACCACATACTCTCACACTCACACCCATTTGCCACCACCGCCACCGTCAAGTAATAATAGTACTCCCAGCAAGTGTACTTCCTCATCACAGGCTATTGCATCCTCAGCCTCTTCAGCCGCCGCAGCCGCCGCCTCATCAGCCACACTCAATTCGCTTATCATCAACTCGTGCTGTCGTAAGTGTAAGAACTGCTTTCGTCACCTATCGGGCCTGAACGCTCGACCAAACGACGTTGCACTGCGACTCAAGGAAAAGTCCAAAAAGAAGAAGGAACAGGCCAAGGCGGAACAGGAGGAGAAGGAACAGGCAGCAGCGTTGATGGCCGCCGCCTCTGCCAATACTTCGCCCAGTCGTAGTTGTAGCAATCATAATCATCATAATAAGGATCGAGACAGTATCATAATGAATTCGGACGATGGTTCAGAGTCGGGCGATGGCTCCAACGGGAGTCAGTGTATGCATCATCATATGCACAGCCACTCGGCAGGCTCCAGCTATTCTCTAGGTAACTATTTGCGACATTCTATTTATGTTTTGGTCTAATGTTTATGTTTTACAGGTCGACGATCGAAATCACGAACCTCTTCTGATTCGGAAGGTGTCTGCACCCTAGAGGTGGACTGCAAGTGCAAGACTTGTATCAAGAGACAAAAGTTGGTCGACGAACTGCTCGCCGAGGAGGAGAGTTCCAAGAAAAAGAAGGCTAAAAAGAAGAAAAAGAAAAATGCCAAAAAGGGAGGTTCAAATAATGAAACTGTCGATGAGGAGCCAGAAGATTTCGATCCAAATGATCCGTCTGGAAAGCCCGATACGGAGGATGAGGTAAATAAAATGTGGTTGTGTTTTTGTTTTTATTTATTATTTTTTGTTTGTCTATTTTTAGGACTCTCACGGACATCATCACGGTCACGGTCGTAGTGCGAATCATTCGGGCATTGTAGATCCCACCTCGGTGGACATTAATCAGTGGATAAAGGTGAAGAACAAGTACAGTGGCAAGCTGCCGCCCGAAAGTGCAAAAAATTCCTCAAAGACTTCGTCGAATTCGATTCTCTCAGCGACACACGATCCGGACGAGATGGAGTCGAACGGGTTCAAACTGATTGGTGGTGGTCATGGTCAGGGTGGTGATAAGAGGCGCAATTCGAATCTTGAGTCGGTGACCAAGGAGATGGACGCACTGGCACTGGCTGATGCGAAGAATGGTTCGCCTATTACGACTGCGATACAAAAAGGTTTGATCTTTTGTGGTGGTTTTTTAAATCTAATTTTGTAATTTTATAGCTAAACTACTTGCAATCGACGCCAATATGGCCTATCTTCGTGGAGAGATTCTCGACGCCATTCATCTCATTACGGAGTGCATTGAAAATGACCCTAAAAGTCCTGTGTATTTTATTAATCGCTCATATTATCATGAAAGGTTCGTTCTTTTATGGATTTTGATTATATTCTAGTAATTCTTTATGCCCCTTTTTAGGAATAAGGATTATTTCAATGCTCTCAAGGACGCGGAAGCGGCGATTCGTCTCGAAGAGTCGATCGAAGAGTATCTCGAGTATTCTCTGTACCGCAAAGCGAAAGCATTAGGCGGACTGGAACGTTACGAACTGGTGGAGCCAGTTCTCCAAAGTATTGTCAAGTTGCTTCAGCATAAAACACGCAATAATCCACATGCAATGGCTTCTATTCTGCTCAAGATTGATAAGGATTTGATGATTAATCGACTGAAGAAGTTGGTCAGTTCGGATTATACTTTGCCACTGGCGAGATTGTATGCCATCAAGTTTGATACTATTGCACTGGCTACGGAGGCGTTGGATGGTAATTGTCGACTGTTGGAGAATGCGGGTGGAGAGGCGCTGTTGGATTTGCAGGTATGTTGGGTGTCAAAGGTTAACCCGTTCAACCCTAACTCTCTTTACACACACACAGACTCATCTCAAGCTTATTGACCATCAACTGCGCATGAAGGACCCCACGGGTCACAGTGCAAAATCATCTCACCACTCGCTCAAATCGATCATCAAGACACCGTCGAGACCAATGCCTCAACCCATTCAACCACCGCCCCCACCGCCGCCTAAACAGGTCAAACAGTTGACCTCACGTGATTTGTGGAATTTTAATGAATTTGATGAGGACTTGGACGCTCGACTGGGCGCATTGGTGGGCGATGATGCCGACGAGGAGGAGGAAGTGGTGAAGGACAACTTTGATGAGGATGTCTTTGGACTGGATCTGGGCGATTCGGATGGCGATGATAGTGAGATTTACTTTTCGGATGAGGACGAATATGAGATGATGTACTCGCATCCGGATAAGTGGCATTCGCCGAAAGATATTCTACAGCTCAACAGTGGTACGGATCATTTTTTTACGGACGAGTTGAAGGAGTAAGTTGTGACCTTTACCCTAGCTGTACTTGGTCTAATTTTTTTCATAATTTCCTCTTCTAGTCCAATCAACTCGAAAGGTCAAAAGGCCCTCTGGATTGGCAATGTGTCGCCCCACTGTTCGGTCAATCTCGTAACGAATGTCTTTATGAAGTTTGGCTCGGTGACCTTTTGTAAAATATTTCCCAATGAACGAACTAATGAGGTTGC
Source organism: Rhizoglyphus robini (assembly GCA_023373905.1). Lineage (NCBI taxonomy): Eukaryota > Metazoa > Arthropoda > Arachnida > Sarcoptiformes > Acaridae > Rhizoglyphus > Rhizoglyphus robini. Next base: position 177,089 of record JAKIJQ010000238.1, on the reverse strand, counting down.
TTATCTGCTGTTGCATTATGACAATGATATTTCGCCGCGACTGGTGATGGCTTATTTTAAGGTTTGTTTACATTTTTGTTGATTTTTGCTGAATCTTCTTTTTTCCAAACATAGGACAAAGTGATTCCCGGTATATCAAAAGACGACCTGCCATTGATTATTCGATTTCGCAATAAGAACGATAAAGCTGAGGGTGCTGAGGGAGAGGGCGGAACAACAACCGCAACTGGAACTTCCGTTGGATCGGTTGGTGCTACTCTCACGGTTGGCAGTCCCCAGTCGGGTCAGTCGCATCATCTCACTGCCGGTCATGGATCACCGAACCTGAATACGAGTGGTGGATCGGCTAATAAACAACTAGTGTCCGAGTGTTACTACTGGCGTACTACCGGGTGTGATCGGGAGAGGTGCTCCTACAAGCATATTCCCGCCCATAAGGGAATCGATAAACAGAGCTGGATGCGACGCAAAAATTGATACTTTTATTACTTACAATATATATAGGATATATATATGATATGCAATGTTGATTTGATACTATTAAAAATGATGATTTATATTTACATTAAGTCACTTGTCGATTTGATCAACAGATTTGAAAGATTTTCTTCAAGATATCGTGATATATTCGAAAATATATCAATACGTCTTCTGTGAATGTTTCCTTACGCGCTTATGACGTTGTTTGTTTTGAATTTTTTCTCTTCATTCACGTGTGCTGAGCGTTTGTTTACATCGTTTTTTCTCTCCTGTTGCGTGTTGTTGCCTCGAATTACTCAACTAGTTGATATCACGTGATATTTCTTCTTCTTTTTTTAATCAAATTTGATTCAAAATTGAACAACCGGATGGCTTGGATAAAGAAACTGTTTTCACGTAAGAATGATGTCAATTCTGATTTGATTAAACAGTTGAACAAAGCCATTCGTGCCCTACCGAAATGTAATGAGAAACATCAACATTGCGTTTGCCGAACTGAACTTAAAGTTGTACTCGAAAGGGAGATTCAACTGTTCGGCAAAAATGTAGTTTCGCACCCGAACGCTGACCTTACATCTTTGAACTTGGAAGTGCTGTCTCTCATATTGAAACGATTGCCCGCTCAGGAGTTGATGAAACTGTGCTCGGTTTGTTGGTCCTCGGAATGTGGCGATTGTTTCGCTTCGCCCTGGATGAAGTTCATCAAGTCGATCTTGGCCCGCAGACGAACCCTCAAACTGTTTCCGTCCTCCGAACCTAATGAAGCCATCCGTCAGTATGTTTTCAGTGTGGTTGAGAGTGATAGTGAGGATTGTGAGTATTTGGCCCTGAAACCTGTTGGGCGGGATGATGAACTGTTCATTTCGGAGCGCGATTTGGATGATTCGGACTATTGCACCCTGCTTCAACGTCTGTTTCCTCAACTTGAAGAACTGGCAATCGGTTGTCCTGTGGACACGTGCGATGTCACGTGCCTTCTGTCTAAATGGCCCAATTTGACCACTCTCGTCTTCTGTTCAACCGAATATTACATTTTCCATTCACTCGAGGACAGTAATCTAACCCGTCTCGCAACCCAAATCAATTCCCTTCTCTCACTGAAACGTTTGGATCTGTTTTCCTCGCGCAAAGAACTGCTCGAACAGTTGGGTCCAACCTTGAACCGATTGGAACACTTTGCAGTGGGTATTCCAACATCGTTCGAAGACGAATGCATTACCGCAATTAGGCTTCTCAATCCCGCCGTTTGCAGCTCACTGTTCCTTCGCACCGATCAAGCAAGTGCAAAATACAATTTAAATCGTGTACTCGAAGTGAGCCCTCAATTGGTCGCAAACCTCACCGAACTACGTCTTCGTTATCTCAGGACTGAAAATTTAAAATTCATATGCCAACATTTCGTGTCCTTGATATATCTTTCGCTTCACTTTCCAATGCAGGTAAGTAATCGAATCATTTTGGTCAATTAATCACTCATTTCCTATTTAGTTCTACCTTTCCTGGACCGAACTCGAATCGCTCTCCAAATTAAGCCAACTAACCGAACTCAAAATGGACAACTGTTTCTGGCCTCATGAAGAAGAACTAACCGAAAACCGATCTATTGTACTGCCAACCGTCACGACTCTGCACATTATGTCTCTTCATATTAGTAGAGATGATGGAGCCGATTTGACTGAACTTTTGGCCAAAATTTTCCCGAATCTTGAACGCTTATTCGAATGTACAATCAAACGTGAAACTGTTTTCGATTATTCAACGCCAAAACTGAAGCAATTCTGGAATGCCAAGAAGAATTATCGAGAATCTGTTGTTGACAATGTCGATGATGTACAACTGTTTGGTCGTCATAAGCAGCTGTTCAAGTATCGTGATGACAATTAAGAATATTCCGTGTTATTTTATTATTATTATGATTATCAATACTAAAAACTCTGCTTCTAACCTAATACTTGCCCTTACGATACTCCCACAAGCTCTTCATATTGTCCACCTTGCCGTCCTCGCACACCATCGGTGTTCCGTCAATAGAATCAAACATTGAGCCCTCGAACCACAGTTCATCGTGACGTATTTTGCCTATTTTGGGCGGATGTTTCGACGAATCGGACGAATTCTGTCGCGATGTTGAATTCGATTTTTTCTTAGCCGATTCTTCATCATCTTCTTGCTCTTCTTCTTCTACTTCATCTTCATTCGCCACTTTTTGTTCAATTTCTTGTGATTTCTCAATCAACTCTCGCGATGGCGTAGGCTCGCGGCTTTGTGGCTGTCGCTTTCGAATGTCATCATCGATTACTGTTACCTAAATATAAATATATAAATATTATATTAGGTAAGTGAATGATTACGAGAGCGATTTAGTTAATATTCTGTTTTTTAGATGGCGCCACTTACGAAAACTTTCATCATTCAATTACCTCACACGAAATTGTTAGGCCATCATCGCGCAGTAGATCATTGTCCGGGTCGATCAAGTAATCGCGTGGAATAAACTCTCGCCAGCCCCAGCCTTCGCCTCGTGCAAATGATCGTTGATTTTCTGTTTTTTAAAGAAAATTTGGTCATTATTCTGCCATTCTGTTTGCCGTTAATTTGTGTTCATTTAATTTGTTAATATTTACCTTCAATATTACACATTCTGCCATGTTTGTCCACGATCCAGAATTTGTATTTGATTTCAATTTGTGGTTTCCCACAGGAGGATAGATACAGGAAAGTGGATACATAATCTTGACAGTGTTCGTCCTCGCCATCGGGTACGAGTTCAAGGTAGAATTGTACTCGAAGTGAATTGGTGGCCTCGAAATCTGGTGAGTTGAAGGCGGGGAAATGTTTCGAGTAGATGGTCGACTGGCCGAGATAGTTCTCCTGGAAGTACTGGCTCAGGTTGGTGATTGTCCACGTGTAGGTGAATGTTTCGGTTGGAGTGGTGGTGGACGATGACGACTGTTCGCCACTCGTGTTTTGATGATCACTCATAATAATTTATGGTTATGCACACGAATGATGAAAATGAAGGAGAAGTATAAGTTCGCCTGTTGTTGTATTAAAGAATATATTCTTGAGTGGATGGGAAAGAGTAACAGAGTGGCATATTAACCCTAAGAATAGATCTATTCCCTTTGAGTGAGAGAAATAAGAGATCTCTTCTGTTTGTGTTTGTATATGAGAAGACATGAATAATGTAAAGTGAGAGCTCGGCGAACTTGGCTCAAACACAAAAATCCACATGACGTGACCTACTGAATGTTCATGTTCATATGGAGTTAACTTGGCTTACAAATTGGTTTTCCATTGTGTTTTGCATGCGTTTGCGTTTGCGAATCAAAGATGAAATCATAATAGTTTTCTTCTGAAGATTTTCCTCCCTGCTGTTTGTTGAGTGTGATTGTTGTTGTTGTGTTGTGTTGTTTGGATATTGTGCTTCATTTGGCTTCATTTCTCTTTCTGTTCATGTTTGCGTTCTTCATTTTCGTTTTCGTAACTTGTTGCTTTTTTGGACTCTTCTCGACATTAATGTCTTCTCTACTGAACAATCGTGCTTTCATGCGTCACTTTGAGAAGTCTAAATTGTTGGCCAAACAGCAGATGAACTGTATGATTGATGGAATATATGCTAAAGAGTTGTTAAAACTTGACCAATGGTGTCACAGTAAGAACAGTAAGGATAATGAAAATGTTATCAATGATAATCAACTGGTGCAGATTGAAGATGAAGATCAAAATGATGGTAGACAGTTGAACAATGAACAACAGTCAACTAGCTACGTGCAATTCGATGTCGACAATCGAGACAATCGTGATGATCAAATGTCTGTAACGACAAATGAACATCAACACAAAAATGGTTACCAAAATGTGAACCAAGAGACAAGTACATCATCATCAAACCAACTTAGTGATGATGATGTTTCTCAACAAGATGGGAATTCTACTTCAACCTCAGCTCCATCAGGCAATAATGCCAATTGTTTAAACACTGTCCTCACTGTGCAAAATCGTTCGATCAACAATGGCACCTGAATCAACACCTTCAAACTCACACCAAAGAGCGTCCAATTCAGTGTAAACTTTGTGGTAGACGATTCGCATGGGAACTTGATCTAAAGCATCACTCGGTTGTATACACAAGGTTGAAGGTCGTCCAGTGGTGTGCGAGTACTGTGAGAATAGATTCAAATGTGTGCAAGATATGAGGAGACATCATACTAAAGGATGCACTCGTTTACTACCATCCATGTCTATTTGACCTTTGAATTATGTCAATTTTGTTCTTTTTATGAAGCCTTTTCTGTATTTAAAGGTCACTCAATAAATTACTCAATCAATTTGAAATTGGATCTCTGGTGTGATACCAGTGATGTCTACAAATATCTCTCACTCATTTGTATGCTTAAATCAGTTCATTTAGGAGCGCCCGTTTGGCTTTCCAATTAGTTTCTCAATTTGGGGCCATAATGATAAGAAAAGTGGGGGTGCTCTTATCACTTGAATGGAACAGGAAAATGTACAAACTCTGGACATTTCCTTCAGTGATGAGTTGCGCCCAAGTCAACTAGTTGCTTAATGACGAACCAAAGATGAGATAAGATTTGCAAACAAACATATATGTTCACAGTCGTATAATTTGCTCTGCCGTCTAGACGTGTCTGGTGGCTTGATGAATTCACTTCAATGCTACATTTGCGCTCTCGAAAGTGTAACTTTTGGCTAACTTCTTGTTTCATTCTCAATTACCACAATGTCTTCTCTACAGAACGATCGAGCTTTCATGCGTCACTTTGAGAAGTCCAAAGTTGAAGCCAAACAACAAATGAACTTTTTGATCGATGGAATGTATGCTCAAATGTAGGTAAATCTCAGGGAGTGGTTCTGTAAAGACATTCGAGATGATGGTGACGATCATGAAAATTTGGAACCAAATTTGCCATTGATTGAAAATCCTTTAGAAGTGAATCCAAATGACGTTAATAATCTTGTCATTATCAATGAAGCCAATGAAGCCAATTCACCTTCACCTTCTCCCACCTTATCAAATTGTTCTCATTCTAACTTGTCAATCAATGATGTTAACATTAAAAGTGAAATCAATGACAATTTGGAGCAAAGTGCACAAACTCAAGGCATTAGTCAATCACTTGTGAATCACTTTTAAATAAACAACAAATATTATGAATTAAATTATTTTATTTTAATCGTAATAAATAAATAATACTGAGAATTAAGTTTTGAACAGTGGAATCGTGGAAATCATCATTGATGGCAGAGAATTCACAAATTCTAATCCAGATCCTGTTCGTCAATGAAAGAGCCTGAAAGAAGATTCTGGGCCACCATTTCAGGATTTTCCAGAAGAGCTCGAATCAGTGTCCTATTGGATCAAGAATTGAATTAGTAAAATCCAAACATTATTCAGAATCTCGTAACTTACTTGCGCTTGAATTCTAGTACGGCTTTTTTCAGTTTGGTGGCCCCACAAATGTAGGCTATTCGGAAAAGATCCGATTCAGATTTGGCGGTAATTTGAGAGCAAAAATACTCCTCACAGATGGATTTGAGTGAATCCAGTTGATACTGTTGAAAAAGATAGTATTATCTTTTCTAGAAAGTTTGATAATTCTTACCTTATCAGCACAGATAAGTAGATCCTGTGCAGTGCCATCTAGTGGCCCCTGCACCCGTCCCGTGTAGATGTACTGAAGCACCTGTTGGAACACTTTCGCGGTTACACCCTGAATCTCGACACAATTCGAGGTGGATTCAGCCATTTTGAAGGAGAACATCTCGGCGAAAACCTTTGAGCGAGCCACCAGGATTGACTTGTGAGCTCGGAGTTCTTCACCATCACCATCGTCTATCATCATCAGGGTCACATCTGAATGGGCGCCACTTTCGAGATGCCTTTGGGACAGAAGCACATCTCAAACTGTAGTGGCTTCTTGTCGGGCGTAGTGATCTTGTCTGGTGGAGCGGTGAAGATTGGTGACCAGATCAGTGGAGTACCCGTAATTGTATCGTTCGATAGCTTGTCCATACCATTGAGCGTCCAGGTGAGCTCAAATGGAATCAGACTGGTATCACAGCTCACAGCAGGATTGTACTTGAGGACTTGTAGAAAGACATCATTTTTGGGCATCTTGTTACTTGAAATAGAACTTACTCAAACAAACTTATTGAGAGAAAGACTAAGTTTTGTAGTGATTCAAATAAACATAGAAATAGAAAAGAAAAACATTTTGGAACTATTTTTAATTTATATCGTAATAATTAATGATACGCATGCGCGCGTGTTAGTTAAACCCATAGGTGCAAGCCATGTCGATGCGCTTGGACAGTGGCAGCTTCTCCATCTCCTTCTGCTTTGTCATCAGTTTCGATGCCTTGCTTGGTTTGAGACGAGAGTTGGTTGCCACTTTGGTCACTTTGAGAGATGATGTTCGATTGGCCTTCCTTCTTGAGGTGTTCCGCCGTGGGATGCTACTGACCTTGACCTTGACTTTGGAGGTTGAGGTAGGGACACGGCGAGTGGAGTGAACTTTGGTGCCTTTGATGCCACCAGACGATTGCTTTTGAGTGGCCACTTTGCCAAATGATGCTCTACCTTTGGAAGAAGAAAAGCGAGATCCTCGTGAGCCTTTGAGTTTGGAATTATTTTGCTTGTTCGAACTGATGACGTTTCCACCGGTGAGTTGAGCCGAGTTTCCACAGAGTCGACTCGCCGCTTGTTTGTAGTACACGCACACGCCCACACCGAGTACGGCCAGAATTGACAGGACCACCACCGCACAAATTATAGCGGTTCTTCGTCTTTTGTGTCTTTTGCTCTCTTGGTTACACTCGAAAAAGTCAGCGAGGGACACAGTGGTGAGGGTGACAGTCTCGGACCCGGTTGGAATGTTGAGAATGTAGACGTTTTTGTTGGTAAAGAGGTGAAATCGATCGCCATCGGTGAAGCCTGTCTTGATGTCCCACTTGACCGGTGAGTTACACTCGACATCGCTCACTTCTATTTGGTCTGCTGCTTCGGTTGTGCACAAGTGTTGAGTTGGAGTAGAACAGAAGGAGGTCGACAGTGTTCCTGGAACACGCCACACAGCACTCGAAAGCGAACATTTGGAAAGGTGGTTTTGGTTGAGCGTGTAGAATGTTAGAGCTTCACTTGAGGATATGGCACCACCGCTCAGTGTGACACTTCTACTCGAGGCTTGGCTGCACTTTGAGTCGCCAATCTTGCACACTACTGACGGACCATTCAGCGGACTAGCCCAAACGTACTCGGACGAGCCATCCACCAGAGACAACACAATCAACTTGTTGTTGTCGATAGCGTTCGAGACGACTCCTGCCAGGTCGGACCAGGCCGCACTGTCCTCGAGCCTTGTTCCATTGTTGAGGTGCAACTTGTTCTTGTCACTGTGCCACGACTTGAGGGACAGCTCAAAGAGGAATCGATTGTCGGTTAGCAGTAGAAAGCGGTCTCTGAGTGGTGCCACCAGTAGCGCCTTGGTGAGGCCCTTCCGAAGTGTGTTGCACTCGGTCTCGAGTACAGACGGAGACGCAGAAGGAGCCACGATGAAGGTCACTTGCGTCCACAAAAGCAAAACCACTCCAAAAGTAGATCGAATTGGCCTTGTGGGGAAGAGCATTTGGTCAGAAGTTGAGAGCACAGAGAAAAGTAGTTGTAGAAAGTAGAAAGCAGAACTAACAATGCCAACAACGTACAAATCATATCATTTAATATGACTCAACAGAAAGAGAAAACTCGAACATTCGATTCGGCGTTCCAATTGGAACAAACGGAGAAACAGTAACGTCACTTTGTTCTACCCGATCAATCGAAACGTCACTAAAGTGACTCGAATTCGAATGCAACTCGAACATTCGCTTAGTTGTTCCAATTGGAACAAAGGGAGGAAGCAACAAAGTTCAATTTGTTCTACCCGATCAATCGAAACGTCACTAAAGTGACTCGAATTCAAAATGGAATTCGAAATTTCTTTTCGAAACTGAACCAAAACTCCCGGCACTATAAGAATGGACCACTCTGCCCGTGGTTTTGCCATTAGTTGTGAAGTGTTTGAAAAGTGCCTCTTCGCTCTTGTGTTGTGCCCTGCTCTTCTCAAGTCTCGAACTTTCCCTTCCCAAGCTCTCTCTCTCCTTCCAAAGCCTTCAAGTCAAGTCGAGTACGGTCAAGAGTCAGTCACTCTTTCCAAGACTTGCAAGCAAAGGCTCCAAGGTACAAGGATCATGACTAAACGATCACGTGTTCGTAATGATGGCGGATTTGGTGGTGGACGTGGTGGTCGTGGACGCGGTGGACGTGGTGGTGGTCGACAAGACGGCACCACCCCTAGAGGAGGTGGTCGTAGTGGTAACCCACGTGCTGGTCCACCTGAACCCATCCGTGGACGTGGACGTGAACGAGGTGGACAAGGTCGTCCGACTCCGAACAACCCTGCGTCCGCGCGTTTCTCGAGGAAACCTGCCGGCACTCAAGTTTCTGGCAAGCAAAGTATCCTTCAAGAGATCGCCAAAAGCGGTGACCTCAAAGTGACCGCCAAGGATGTGCAACCTGCATACGAACTCCTGTGCAAGAAGTACAACCCGGACAAAGAGCTGTTCAAGGAACCAGAAAAGCTGCAAAGTCTCTCCTTTATCATTCCAACCATGTTAAAGGCAACCGATGCTTACGAGCAGGCATTCCGAAGTGGCAAGCCAATCACGCAAGACCGCTTCCGGGAGTACAAGGTAGAAATGGCAAATCGGCAAATGAGGAGAGTTAACTGCTGTTGGTTTACTTTTATTTCACACTTCTCACTTAAAAAGTAAATAAATAAATTACTTTGGCACAATCACAAGCGTCAAAATTTCCTTCAATTTTTCAACACTACAGACACCAAGATAAGATAGACATTGAGTGACATTTTAGTTATTTGGAAATTGTATTGCATTTGGCTACATTTCAAAGTTCTACCGTTGAGCCGCTCAACGACGAACCAAAGTGATCAGGATGTTATCTCATCCTCATCAGATAAGATTAGAATTTTTCAGACGAACATGTTCACAGTCGCAAAATTTTTCCTACTTCATACATGTCTATAGACGTGTCTTGTGTGATGATAATGCCATTTCACTTTTAATAATCTTCATTTGGGTGTTCTCTAAAGTCTACCATTCTGTATATTTGTTTTCCATTCTCAATTACCGCAATGTCTTCTCTACTGGACGATCGTGCTTTTATGCGTCACTTTGACCAGTCCAAAGTAGAAGCCAAACAACAAATGAACTGCATAATTGATGGAATCTATGCTAATTTGTTGGTAAATCTCAGGGAGTGGTTCCGCAAGGACAATCGAAATGATGATGATGATGATGAACTTGATAATGTAACAACCATTGAATCAAATTTGCCATTAATTGAAAATCCTTTAGAAGTGAATCCAAATGACGTTAATGGTCTTATCAGTACCAATGAAACAAATGAGTTCAATTGCCATTCACCTTCATCCTTCTTATCAAATTGGTCTCCATCTAACTCAACAAATGATGAAAACATTACGAGTCAAAATAATGAAAATTTCGATCAAAGTGAACCAATTCAAGAAGACTCAAGTAGTCAATCATCGATAATTGTTGTTTTTGATTCGAGATGTGCCGACTGTTCTCTGCAAACATCGCCCAATGATGATCAATTGCTGAACCAAAACAATGAAATTGATAGTGATAATCAAATATCGCCTGAAAATGAAAGTCAAACCAAAAGCTCTGATAAAATAGACAAACATGCAGATGATTATGATGATGAAGAAGAAGAAGATTCAGACGAAGCCTTCGAACCTGATGATGATGATGAACTCGAAACTGAAAATGAGTCGGATGCCGAAATTTTACTCCCGAAAAGAGGGCTCGAATTCAAAATTTTGATCAACCAACTGCACAACAGCAACACAAATGTCCACAATGTTCAAAACAATTCTCAAATATCGATCAATTGCAAGTGCATCTCGAAGTGCACGACCTCAACTCAAGTGACAGTGATAGCGACAACAACAACAGAACTACATTTCAGTGTGAGCACTGTGGAGTTCGATTCAATCAAAAAGGGAAACTCACTCTGCACGCGGTGGTGCACACTGATGAACGTCCTTTTCCGTGTGATCAGTGTGGTTGGAGATTCAAACGTAAGAAAGATTTGCAAAAACATCAAAAGTTCACAAAAGAAAAGATGTACCATCTGATTGCAATGTCAATGAGATGCAGAATCAAAGAGAAAAATCCAAAACTACTTTGCGACAGACAGGTATGGCTGCAACCGTTGAGAAACCTTTTGGAGGTCACTACTGTACGAATTCGTTCCTATCTGAAGATACTCGATTCGAGTATGCAACAAATAAGCAAATGAGAAAAGAACCAAGATTTGACTGTTCTTGATTTGATTTTATTTGACATTTCTCACTTGAACAAAAGTGCAACAAGTCAGTTTGTCGTTTCTCGTTTCAATTGGACTTTATGACACTGAATTTGTTCTGAATTCAAATTGAAATATATTGCACTAAACTCTCTAAAGTGAAAATGAAGTTAAACTCCAAACTCAAATTGTGTCACCATTTCTTTTTTCAAATGAACAAATGATCGAAATTCTGAACCGTGTACCAAGTAGTGATCCGATCCAATTTCATCAGTTATATACAAATATATTTATAAATGCCCGTTAGTATACTAATTATAATTGCTGTAGTGCAATTGAAAGTTTGAAATTTAAACCAAACAAACAATCATTCAATTTTATTAATATTTTAGTACCAAAAATTAAAACGACTTACATAATTATAATTATGAATTATATAAAGGTTAAATAAAGGTTGTAACAAATATTTCACACTCTCTCAGAATTTTAAAAATACAATCAATGATCTATCAATTAATACCATGGTAGTATCCATAATTAGTCTCAAAAATGACATCTTTTTTCTCGCCAGCGGACGACACAACCAAGTTCGCAAAAGCACGAGGCAGTACCGATTGCATTGAGATACGGCGAAGCAGCACATCCACCACTCGGTGCTTGATCTCCCGAGTAATTGATCGAGTTCCTTCGGTTGGTTTGTATTTGCTCACAAAAAAGTCCAGCACATCGTCATTGTGTCCCAATTTGATATGGCCACTGCAGTATTCAGAAGTAATTTTCATTTTCACAATTAAATCGCTAAATTTGTTCAATTCATGTCGAACAAATCGGATCAATTCGGAATAAGAAAGTGGCAAGAAGCAAACCTGTAAATATATAAACATTGTCAAAATTAGCAAACAATTTCATTTCATAGTACCATTTCATCAATTCGACCAATAAAATTGTCCCGCTTGAAGTGTTGCTTCACAATTGGCCAAATGGTGTTGCATTTAAAATCGAGGTCAGTGCTAAATCTTTCTTTGTAACAACAATAGACAGCTGGATTGTCAGTTGTATGTTTGTGCTTGTGTTCCAATCTTTGAGTATATTCGAAAATTTCTTCACGCGCCAAGTTGGATGTCATGATAAAGATGAAGTCTTTGGATACCACAATCTTGTTACCTTGACAATCGTTCATAGGAGTCTGTATAAATGAACAAAATTATAACAGAATTTGAAAATGGAAAGATGTAAAGTTAAGTCCAAACCTGATTAAAAAGTTTCAACAAATCAACAAAAACATCGGGATGAGCTTGTTCGATCTCCTCAAAGACAATCACCGCATTTTGACATTCGGTTAGTACAGATGCAATTCGGTCATAAAAGCCAGTCACTTGAGTTTTGAATTCATTCATATCGATTCGAATGAAGCTTCGCTTGCAATCATCAACAATAACATTCTCATCCAAATCTTCACCACCAGAATTCACTAAATAATGAGACCAGTCAGGATAACTTGCGATACTCTCGGCCATCCTCAACTGATCACACAATCCAACGCCCGCAAAAAGCAACACCAGTGGTTTTTCATCAGGCAAATACCCAAACATTATACGGCGAAATATCTTTTCAATAGTTTCGATTGCTTCAAATGGACCTTGCACATTCGATTCGAGGTAATACCCAATATCGTTCTTCAATCTTTGACCATTAGTAGGTTTAAATTCAGATGCTCCTCCTCCCATTCTCAACACACAATGTACAGTGCATTCATTACAGATCTTGTAATGAGCCAGCGTTTGATGATTTTCCAGATTTCTACCAGCAAAGATCATACGAAATTGCCAAGGAGGAACATGTTCCTTTCTTCCTTGGAAAAAAGCAAATTTTAAATTTGCGACTCTGGCAGTTGGCTGCACTTCCACTGGAATGGTCTTTCCAGTAATCGTTTTGATAAAAATTTTCATTTTTGAAGCTAAACTAGGTGTAGTCGACATGGATTTTGCAGAATTATCTTTAGTATCTTCACTTTCATCATCAAAATCAATTAAAAGCTCTTCGCGTTTCACCTCCTTTCCAGCATCAATAACCTTCGGAATGTTGTTATTCATTTTTCCAAAAATATCACGAAACTTCACATCAGACGGAGCAAAACGAAAAGGAGTTTGGCCAAAATTGAAGTACACTTGTTGGTAAGCAGACAGACAAGCGGTTGGAAAGTAGGGCGTAGAAGACAATTTGTACTTTGATAGGGTAAAATCTTCGCGAATTTCGCCATTTAGATAGAACTTGAAAGTATTACCAGAAAAAGGAGAAGTGTCCAGAAGACAGCCAATCACATCGCACGGTTTGATCGGTGGCAACTCAAGATGATATTCCTTCAGACCATGCACATTAATTTTTTTCTTGTAAGGATCAAATGAAATTGATGAATCTTTAAAATCTTTGAATCCATTCCCACCAAGATCAATCTTTAACGCCCAACCAACATGAAATGAACCTATTAAATGGATTAGAGAATATATTAGAGTAAAGTAAACTAAAGTGCCCATATACCTTGAGTCAAGAGAATGGCTTCATAGTAGAACACATCACCCCTCACTGGACCGATACCTTGTGAGCACTGGTAATTCTGGCCCAAGTAATCAAATCCAAAAGCCATGTAATTGTCGCGTGTAATTTGATGTAGACAATCAACAAACTGCTTCGAGGTCAGTAGTTTGATTGCATCGCATTTCTCGATGGGCAAACTTGTTCCATCACCGAAAAGATAATCCAACAGCCACTGAGCACATTCACCAATTCGGAAGTTTAAAACATAAGCACGGTCACGGTTGTACACAGACTCGAGGTTGAACTTTTCTGTGTTCGATGAAAGTCGCTCTAAGACGGGTTTAAGATTATACTTTTGTCTGGACATAAGGCTCTTGAGTTTGTCCACTACCGAGAAGGACCCGAAACACATGAGCGCATAGAGTAGAGTGTAGTTTGAGTTGTTCTTCAGTATAACTCGAATCAAAAACTTGGCTAGTTTATCGGTGAAAAGTGTTTCCAATTGCTCCTTCTTGGTGTACATGATCTGGCACATGATCGACAGTAGAATGCAAATGTTGCGCACACGAACATCAGTCGCTTCACTCGAGTTCACCAAATCGTAGTGCAAATGTAACATTTTCACCATTCTGTTGACATCGGGAAAAGGTTTTTGATAGTAGTAGAAAATCAACCAATAAGCGAGTACATCAGCCTGATCGGCGTCACGGACTCCGTCTTTGCCCAATTCGGTGATGGTCGCCTGTGCCAGTCGAAAAAAGCACTCCTCACCACATTCGGCTACTATTTCTTTGAGTTCAGTTTCGAGCACCGTAAAGTACGATTTGTCCGAACAGTTTTCAGATATTTTCACTTCGAGATCGGTCATCCAGCGATTGATTCGATATTGCATCTCATCGGTGAACACTAGTGAGGGAGACATCTTCCGAAAAGGTTGGATTCGGTTGATCCGATTGAGGAAACGGCGAATTTTGCAGTTTGAAGACAAAAGACGAGAGAAAATGCGTTTCGAGAACATCTGAACACCACGAAGATGGTAACAAGACTGAAAGTATGGCAACGTGCTCGTGTCTATTTAAAAGCATGTGTGATGAGTCACTGATGACACATGATGTAGTCATTTAGTGATCTAGTCATCAGAATGGCCTTATCAGTTATTTACAAGTGCAATAGCCAATCTTAATTATGGCGCCACAATCAATATTTTAACAAATACTACAAAAGATTCGACTTCAATTTTTATTATTGAGTTAAAATAAACATAAATCTGATAACAAAATTAATTACATTTTTTTGATTATTAAAAATATTGTCTTTCGTTTAAGCAATTACTTTTGATTCAATAAATTGTTTGATTTAGTTTAATTTTTCCCGCAACAATACCTCGTGAACTGAATAAATATCTCGAGGCCACCGGTGGTGCGTAAACAGTAACTCAATTGACACAAAATTGAACTCAACTTTAATGTCTCTTTAGAATTCTCCTGACGGTTCATTTGCTTCAGAAAATATTTCAATTATGAACAATTTGAGTCAACATAATTCAAAAATTTAAATTTTTCTAACCAATCTTCTGTCGACTTTCAAATCAACTCGACTCATCCACTGTCTCTACTTCTACTTCGTATTCTGTCGATTCTATGACAAAAGAATTTTCAAATGAAAATAAATCTGTTTTGGATGAATTCAATTCGTAAAGTGAGCATTCGACTCTGCCATCCACTTCATTTAATTTTGATTCAAACGATATTGATTTGATTATGAATAATTCTATTCTACATTATCATCTTCAAGATGATGAATTTGATTTCGATTGTGATGATCAGTTTTCTGGAATTCCGAATGATGATGATGATGATGATGACAAAACTGTTGATTTCGAGTTCAACCCAAAAACGGCTGGATTGGTGGTTGGAAAAATGTTGAATCGAGTAATGATTCGAATGTTGATTCTTCATTGTTTTCTACTTGGAAAAAGTCAACTAAAGACACTCGAATATTTGCAAGATATTTATGGACCAAATATTTTTTCTAAATCAACTATCCAACGATGATTTTGCTGATTTAAGCTTGAAGTGTATGATCTCAACAACTGCAAGCGCAAAGGTAGACCACAAAAAGTGAAGGATGTGGAGTTGAGATCGTAGACCACATTTGGCTGGTAGAAAGAATTACTTCCAGCACGACAATGCCTAGGCCTCACACCGCCAAGTCGATCACAGAATTCATCAAAGACAAACTCATGTGCCAGGTGATTCTTCACCCACCTTACTCACCCGATTAAGCTAGTGATTATCACTTATTCAGGGACTTAGCAAATTTGTTACGAGGACAAATCTTTAAGACTAAAAAGATGCTGTAGATACTTATTTAGAAATGATTACGAAAAGATTGATGATGAAATACTGGACTACATTTTGACAATTGTGGACACATGTAAAGATACAAAAAAATATTTAGGCGAACAATTTACTAGTCTTGGAATTGGATTTCCTAGATTGATTTTTAAATCGACAACCCAAATGATCAATTCTCTCCCCCTCCGTTTCTAGTATTGTGCGTTGTCATTTAGAAGTTGTAATATATTGAATAATTTTCAAACATTGGCAATCTTTTGTGAACACTTTTCTTTAATACAAGTACACTCTCACTTAATACATGCAATGTATAGTACGATAAGTAGTTTTGTGTTAAATCAGTCAATTAACTAATTGTTCACTCTTATAGTTTACCGCCATCATGATTGAATATTTGGCTTGATTGGTCAATTTGGTTTAATTACGAATTGAAAGTATCAAAATTGACTGGACTACATTGGATGTTGCAAATCTGGTTCCCCTGCATAGCGCATTCGCAACTTTTCTTTAGTAGAATTTATACATTGTCAGATACAACTATCATCTGTATAAGTTTGGAAAGAATTTTGATAGTCACCAGTTGTGTGTCAAATTGTCTCTGTCATTTTCTCCAATGTTGAGAAATGTTGACCGTCAAAAGTTCTAAATATGAAGAGTTACTTGGTATCAAATAATTTACTCATTTCTCATTTGAATCTATTGTTGCCAATTTGCTTTCACACGATCTGTTTGGATGCACTTTTTTCTGGCAGATGGATGATAAAATGCTCGACAATTTGAGGATCAGCTACAAATTGATAAAACTTATTATTAAAAAATCGATTTAATTTTACTTGTAAATAAATTCAAGAAAGAAATAAATAAATGACGCACATAAATTTATAATTAAAATTTTAATAATAATAAGCTTTTCTCACTTCTTGCTTCCTTTCTTTTTGTTTTCTTTTGCCTTTTTGTCTTTGGCTCGTTGTTTGGCGTTTTTCTTTTTATGCTTCTTTAACAAGCTAAAGATCCCGTCCATCAATGATCGATTCCAGGACTTGGATTGACTTGCAGCGCTTGATGTTCCTGAAGAGTTCCTGGAACTGGTCACTGCTGAAGACGATGATGAAGCGGCCGAGATTGGACAACTCGATTCATCCGAGCAGGCGGACGAGTCACCAGAAGAGGCAACATTCGAACTGTCAACAGTCGAAGATGATCCAATTGCGGAAGATGATATTGCACTCGAGCCTATGGATGAATGTTGTTGTTTGTCTTTTCGGCTTAGTTTCTTTGGCTCTCGCTTCATGTAGAGTCTCAAAATCATAATCACGAGACATGCCGAAAGACCGATCAGAATCACCGTGACAATGGTCCATCCAGAAATCCATCGAGTTCGTTTCTCTCGAGTAGTGGCAGCTTGAGTTGTTGCATTTGAGTTTGTCACTGCAACAGGCGCTTGATCAACAGCTTCCGGTGGTTGCCATCTTGAAGTATTGTCAGTAAAGTGTGAACCACACTGAATGAAATCGCTTAGCGAACTCCAACTGGACCCGGCACAATCAAAGGATCCTTCAATTTTCTTAATTTTAAAATACAGTCTATTTTCATTAAGATGGGATACAAATGATGGTGATCCAGGCTGGCGTCCTTTCCATTCAAATGCGGTATAAGACGCTGGAGAAAACGAACCAAAACACGAATAAAAATGGCTATCAATTGGCCTGAAAATAGAAAAAATAGTCAAAATATTTCTGCAATTAATGACAATGGTCATATTAAGGAAGGTTGACCTTCCATATATGACGTATCACTTACTTGGCGCTCAATGAATCGCCATTCATACAGATTTGTTGACTTATCCCTTGCTGACTTAAGACTTGGTTGTCATTGAAAATTTTCGACATTTGGATTGTTTGAGCGCACTGTGCGTTATCTGAATTTAGAATAAAGTATGGCGCAAGGTCATCCTTTTTGTTCTCTGTCCAGCTCAACTTGTGTCTCTTGTGGCGTTTCTTCCAATCAAGATGGTGCGCTTGAAAGCGTACTTGAAACTGCTCCACTTTGAGGCTCATTAGAAATTCAATTTTCGACTTGCTATCCAAGAGAAGAAAAAACAACAAATGTGAACTGTCCTGTCGAATGTTGTAGTCGAGCGCCGCACCAAACACTCGATTTGCACTGAGAGGTACGCGATCGATCCTGAGCGTAGGATTTGAGGTGTCTACATTTTGAAGATTGTCTCGCGGAAGATAAAAGAGATGACCTTCGGTGGTGAGCACAATGAACTGGTCACCAACCAGACCCATTGTGAGGATCTTTAACTTGTACAATTTGATTCGGTTGCAGATGTCCTGAAAGTGAAAAACAAGAAAATTAAGATTTCGATATTGGTTAAGGAGTCCTTAATAAGAACGAAACTTACCTTGGCATCTTGTGCATTATAATTAGCTGCACTTGACAAGGTGACAAAAGTGATCAGGAATGCGACAATACACCAAGACATTCTCGACAGGTTGATTTGCTTGGTCACTTTCTCTGGTCAGTTCGAATTTACCCATACAAAATGAGTGAGCTAATCATAAAGCATTGCTTTATTTAAAAAAAATCATTACAAAAGTCGTTGTTCGATATAAATATCGATTTCGAAATTGCGAATAAGTTGGTGGAAAATTTTTGCAAAGAAGTTTTGTATTCAAAATTATTTAAGTAAGAATGAGCTCACTTGATTTATTAATTCCGTATATTACAATTGAAATTAAAATCACTTTGTGACCTGATAAAACTCGAGGTGGTGCGTGAGTTGTTGTGAAATGAGAAATGATTTTGTTTTCTTTTTGTATAAATAAATTATTACAACAATAAATCGATTTTGTAAAACGATGTTTTCAATTCAACAGATCAATTTTTTTTCTTGGGTTTCTTGGTCGACTTATGTTACACAACTTCTGCGACACATTCGAGAAAATGCAGCATATTCGAGAATGAAATCGTTTGCCACTATCCGTTTTCATGTCCATGAATTTGCCCTTTGAATGATCTTGGCAGTTTTGTTTTTTTTGTCATTTTTTGTGTATTGAAATGTCACTCAATAAATTACTCAATCGATTTGCAATATTGAATGTCTGGTGTGATACCAGTGATATACCAATGGTACAAGTGTCTCTTTCACGCATTCAAATGCTTAAATCAGTTCGTTTTGGATTGACAACGGACGTTTTCGTCTTTGGGATTTATTTCTCGATTTGTGGTCATAATGATAAGAAAAAGTGAGATGCTCTTTTCAATTGAATTGAAAACTCGATACATTTCCTTCAGTGGTGTCAAGTTGTGTGCAACGATGAACCAATGATGAGATAAGATTTGCAGACGAGCCTGTTCACAGTCGCAAAATTTCCTTTACTTAATGTCTAGACGTGTCTAGGTGGCTTGATGAATTCACTTCAAAGCTACTTTTGCGCTCTCAAAAGTCTAATTTTTTTTTGATAATTTGTATTTTGTTTTCTTCTTCCCTTTTTCTATTTTCATTCTCAATTACCGCAATGTCTTCTCTACTGAACGATCGTGCTTTCATGCGTCACTTTGAGCAGTCCAAAGTGGAAGCCAAGCAACAAATGAACTTCTTGATTGATGGAATCTATGCTCAAATGTTGGTTAATCTCAAGGAGTGGTTCCGCAAGGACAATCGAAATGATGATGACCATAATGAAAATTTGAAAAAAAATTTCCATTGATTGAAAATTCTTTAGAAGTGAATCAAAATGAGGCTAGTGATCGTGTCATTACCAATGAGGCCAATTTCCTTTCATCCTCTTTATCAAATTTTTCTTCATCTAACTCAACCAATGAACATTTGGAACCAAATTTGCAATTGAATGAAAATCCTTTAGAAGTGAATCTAAATGACGTTAAGGATCGAGTTTGCATCATAAATGAAACAAATGAATTCAATTTTCCTTCACCTTCTCCCACCTTATCAAATTGTTCTCCGTCTAACTTGTCAATCAATGAAGTGAACATTAAAAGTGAAATCAATGACAATTTGGAGCAAACTGCGGAAACTCAAGTTAATCAAGAAGGCAAAAGTCAATTACTTGTTGTTCATCCCAATGGCGAAAAAGACTGTGGATGCGCTGACTGTCTGCCAAAATGACGAGTTGTTTAATCGAAACAACGAACACAATGAAATTGAAGACAATCAAACGACATCCCAAAATGAAAGTCAAACCGAAAACTCAGACGAAAGAGACGAACATGCAGTCGATTATGATGAAGAAGAAGAAGAATCGGACGAAGCCTTCGAACCTGATGACGATGAACTTGAATCTGAATCTGAATCTTAAAGCAATGAATCTGATGACGAAATTTCAACACCAAAAAAACGTGCACGAATTCAAAATTTTGATCATCTAACTGGACAACAGCAACACAAATGTCCATAATGTTCAAAAAAATTCTCAAATAGCGATCAATTGCAAGTGCATCTCGAAGTGCACGACCTCAACTCAAGTGACAGTGATAACGACAAAAAAATCCATTTCAGTGCGAGCACTGTGGAGTTGGATTCAACCAACAAGGCAAACTCAATCGGCACTTGGTGAAACACAGTGATGAACGTCCTTTTCCGTGTGATCAGTGTGATTGGCGATTCAAACGTAGGAAAAATTTGAACAGTCACAAGAAAACTCACAACAGAAATGCATAGTCGTCCGAGTCACAATTTTCTTCAATTTACGAGATGACTCATGAATCAATAAAATGTTGCACCAGTGAAATATTTTAAACATTATTTTAAAGAAAAAAAAATAAAATAAAACAACATTTTTAAAACATTTGTTTACAAATAAAACGAAAGTGTCCTTAGAATATTACAATTCTCCCAGTTTGTTCTCAATCAACAAAGCCAATTCTTCGTGATGGTTTGATGAGAGAATTCTTTGAGAAGCCTCTTTCAACTTTTGCTTCAATTCTGAATCGCTCAAAACATTGTCAATGGCTTCAATGAGTTCTGGCCCTGTGAAAGCATACGCATCGATACGTGCACCAAAACCAGTCTCATGCAGTCTCTGTGCATTGTCGTACTGATCAGTGAACAATGGCAGCACAATCATTGGCTTTCCAATGGCGAAAGTTTCGGTGAAAGTGTTGTTGCCCCCATGAGTTATCACCAAATCAACATGTGGAACGATTGAAGTTTGAGGCACAAATTCCTGACCCCACATGTTTGGTGCCAGCTCGTACTCGTCATGTCGAGGACCAGTTGAAACGATGTACTTGTGATTGGTTTGCGCAAGAGTTGACACTAATCGATTCATTAGATCAAAATCCGCCGAACCCATAGATCCCATCGAGAGATAGATTAACTTACCGGTAAACTGTCACGGGGTAATTTGAGTTTCCTTGTAAATATTTCGTAACATTTTCTTAAAACACTTATCATTTGGAAAGTATATTGTTCTATTCCATACAAAATTCACAGAATAAATGCCGCTTTTAACTGCGAATTGGGAATTTTGGACAAAAATCGGACATTTTGAATCATTGGTCTTGTTTTAAGGTCATTTACAGTGCATTTTTTGTGCGGTTCTTATTCGGCATTTATTTTAACGGTAATTTACATAAAAAAATTAAATCAACATACATTGGTATCAATATTCTTGCCAATAACTGGAACAATCCACAAATAAATTCACAATCAAGTCTTTAGTCATTAAGTAATTTTAGTTGCGCCCTTTTTCAACTTTTTCCGCTCTTGAATTGAACTGTAACATTGCAATCACTCGCACGTGTACTGCAACAAATCAAATATTTAAATATCTAATATCGATTAATTTGATTTTATTCTTTTGTATTCAATAAAAACAATTTAATTTTATTAAAAACAATTTAACAAAAAAAATAAATCAAAAATTATTCTTGCATTCAAAAAAATGAAATCAATAATTTTAATATTTCAAATCATTTTCAATTATTTAATTCTTTCTGTACCAACATATCTATTTACAAATCTGCCCAACACAGTATTGAACATATCCGTAAATGACGCAAGTTTTTATTTTTATGATTTTAAATATATTAATATTAATAATTTATTTAACAGGATATTCCATTTTGTATATTCAAATCAGACTCACAAGGACAACTGATTGGAGCATATTCGGTTGAAGTAGAATTTGTGAAAGTACTTGAATGTCGATTCAATTTTGGTTCACACTTTGTATCCGCAAATCTCGAATGGGGAATGTTCGACCACAAAACCGGCAAATGGTACGACCAACTTTGGAATGTGTGACCTGACGTACACTTGGGCACGGTCACGTGCTGTGGACTTTACTCGGTTCACGTTCATCAGTCAAATGGCTTTCATGTCTCAAAGTCCTGGCCACAGAGTGAACGACTGGATAACGCCAAGTTTGGCCAACTACATTTGGTTGATCAATGTGTGTTCGTTTGTGTCCACTTTAGTGTCAATCTATACGATTCAACGCTTACTATATCGATCAATTCATACTCATGATACAGTTATTGTGGAAAAAATCTCGACTATAACATGGAAATTATATTCCATTTATCTACGTCAACCAATCAAGTGGTTCCATTCTGGTGACCAAATTAGAATGATTTACTCATTTTGGATTCTATCCTCATTTCTCCTCTCAACCTTTCTATGCATAAGTTTCTGTTCAATTCTCACAGTACCCAAACATGCATCGCCAATTGACACTGTGGAGGATCTACTTGAAGCGATCCGGGACGATTCCTATCATGCAATCACCAAAGATCAGTCTAGCATGATGGATTCCTATCTTCACGCTGAACCGAGTCAAACAATTCGACACGCAATTGGTGCACACATGAATCGTACAAAGCGTAAAATGTGGCGTAATTATTCTGCTATTATTTCGGCAGTGGAGCAGGATTCTAAAATGATCGTAATCAAAAATCGAATATTCTTGTAAATTTTAAATCAGTTTTATGCCTCAAAGTCACTGCACATTGGATCGGGCTATGTGGAGTTGGATCATCTCGCACTGGCACTGCCCAAAGGATCGGGGCTCACTCGTCCATTCAACCACATGATTGTACGTGCACGGGAAATGGGACTTTTTGAGATTTGGCTACAGGAGACGATCAGGAGACTGTCGGTGAAAATTGGAGGTTCAAGGAAAATTGGAAAACCGGATAATAACAACAGTAGCTATACAAGAAAATTGATATTCAAAGATGTTTGGTTGATTTGCTTGTTTTGGTTTGTGGCAATTTTGTTGGCGATTTTTGTCTACTGCGGGGAAATATTCGTTTATTGTATTGACAGGAAGTTTGATTTATGAATTTTTATTAAATTCAGAATAATCTTAAGCAAATCAAATATCTAAATATTTAATGCAAACATATTATCCAATACACACATTGGAATTGAATCAATATTCCTCTGGCTGGACTGACTCGAGTATGGTGCTAGATCCATTGGGGAAAAGCTGACCAACTTCACGCCACTCATATCTAGATCCGCCGGTGCTGGTGAACGCAACCTCTCTCGAGTACTAGAAACCGCAAGCCAACTATGCAATGGGTGATTTCAGTAAATTCTTGCATATAATTTAAAACCATTTTACCGAGAAGCAGAAATACATAAACATATAAACAAAGCTTACTAAAATGATTAATGTTCCAGATAGTTTCATAATTTATGAATTTCAACATTTCAAAAGCTAGATGTAGTTAAAAAAAAATTTCAAGCACAAATAGAAATATTATTTTAGACAACTGAATGAAAAAGGTAGATTTTTCTTGTGAAAATTGTTTGATTCTGTTTGGCGACATTTTAAAATTTAATTCCAAGTTTAGTTTAGAATTTAAATTTAGTTTGGAAAATGATTGTTACCCAGCCAGTCCACCCATACACGACCATATTTGCTCTGTACCACCTGACCAGCCGCAGTCACAATAAACGAAATGTCTGCTTCAATGACCAAATTACGGCACAAAATTTCCAATTGTCCATCTTTCTGTACAAAGATGCTCATCAGCTCCTTGGCGTGAAAGCGCGGCTGCTTGTGAATCGAACCAAACGGCAGTCGAATGGACTGATGAACTTTTTCCAGGTCATAGTTGGCACTGCCACCGCTTGCCACACTTGACGATGTGCTAATCTTGGCACTAATATTCATGGATGCGTTCTTCAATTCAATAAAATCCGTATGAAAGCACACATTTACGTAAGGCGATTTCGCATAAGCGTTTGTTACGTGAGTGATGCCGTGGGCCATTTTTTGTTTTGTTTCAGCTGTGAACACTAATGAATGGTTGACCTTTAAAGAAAAAATTATTTAAAAACAAAAAAATGAAATTTACCGGCACTAACTTCAAGTGAACGTTTGTATTGAAGGCTCGATCTCAAATGAGCGCAAATGTACATTTGTATGAACATCACCATCTTCACAAATGGAAACAAACTTTTTCCTCCTGGAATTCGTGATGTTACTAAATTGAAGTGCAATCACATCCTGCCGATTATGATCAATTTGGCCTTGAAACAATGACAACAACAAATCCTGTTTTTTTGTGTTACTGCACTGTCGCGACATATCTCACAATTTTTTTTTGTAATAACGTATCAAAGCTATGTTAGAGTACAATTACAAAAATATTAAGACAAAATTTAAAAAAAAGTCCATGTTACTAATGCATGATGATTCATTGATAAAAACAAGTTTTTTTCCTCTGAAAACAAGACTGATTTTCCAAAGAATTTTTGATAAAAAACGATGATTTTGTTTATGTGATAGTGTGTGTTATCATCAATGTTGCCTATGTCGTGCCTTTGTCTCAAGGCCAAATCCAAATCCAAAACAAACCAAAACATTTTCCAGCCAAAACAACTCGCCAGTAGCGATGCTTTCGAATCGAACGTGAACACGCCGACACGCGTGAACACACGAATATGGGTGATTCAAGCACATGCATGGTGGTCCAGTAAGTTTGATTTTTATCTGCATTGTGGACGCCAATCTGGTGGCTAAGATATATTCATTTAATTAGCTGAGCGAAGTGAACGAACGAACGAACGCACGAGCGATAGCGAGTGCGTGAGTGAGTGAGTGAACGTAGCGAAGCACTTCTGCATCAACTTGAGAAAACCGTTTCGACTTTTCAATGGGAGAAAACGGCAGCATTGTAACAGAGGGGGAAATGTCACGCTGTTTTTGTGGATATGGTTATCTCTAGAACGAATTTACTAAATTTTACAATTGAGGCCTCTGAAGATTAACCTACTAATAAATGGGGTCAAGTTCGTTTTGTGTGAAAATCCATTAATGTTTAGGCCATGGGTGCGGAGACCGTGGACCTCGGTCCACTATTTTTGAACTACCAAGGTAGCAGGGTGGACTTTCTCTTAAAAAAGTCTCCGCACTGCTGGTTTAGGTAACTTCCGTTCAGGAAATGTCTGGTTTTAATGTATTCTCTATGGGAAATAGCGATTTTCACCTCGACTTTTCAGAGGCTGTAGAGAATTGATTATACTGAGCATTGATATGTATGACACACCAAATTAATCATTGGGATTTATAGAAAATTTCCCGCTATTAAAAACTTAGAAATAACTCTTATCTAGATGGCAATCTATACTAAAGCATAATCAAGCACAAACATTAAGAGTGATCGTAAAATTGAAATTTGAGTTGAACAACCTAATTTTCTCAAGTTTATAGTAGATGTTCATTAAGTCCGCGAAAACAGAGACCATTTCTGCCAAACTCTCCTGTAGATTGTATTGTTTGAGTACAGTTATGTGTGACATATCTAAATAATTCTACTAATGTATAATTTTTTGTCAAGTAGATCATCTATTTATTAAAAATTATTCTCATTGTTTCCAATTGAATTCAATTTGACCAATGTTTTGACCTAAAATTTCGGCAAGGCTTGTGCGTTGACAAAATGCTTTTGCAGCAAATAATCTTACTCTTTCAAAACTTGACTTCTTGAAATACTTTGATAGCATTATATAAAAATTTTCTTGCGCAAAGCGATGTATTGCAAGAAATATGATCAATATCGAGTGATCGAGAGTCCTAAGCATTGCAACCATGACCAAACTGTTATATTTGATTTATTGGAAGCCTTTTCATTACTTTCAGAAAGCAATATTCATTTGAATCATGCCTTGTGTGCATGCAATGTAAAGTAAAGTACAGAGCAGATTATAGATTTTAGCTAAAATTTTTTACTTGGCAAACAATTTCAATTTTAACTCGCAAATATTTCAAATCACGGAGAGTTGACTGTACTTGAAAATAGTAAAGGTCCTTTTTTAAAAGTCAAAAATTAATTAGAAGCCAATCTAAATTGTGTTACAATTGACTAAATCATTAATAGACATGGATATTAATGTTTTATAAGGAAATCCAACTTTCTTGGTTGCCACGGAATTTTTTACTATTTTATTTTATCAATTCAAATATTCTTCAACTTTAATATTTGGTCCAAACAATTGAATAAGTTTTGATTAAAACTTTTTCAATTTTAGGTGCAATTCATTCCTAAGAATAGAAATTTCTTTTTCTAGTAATGCGAAAATTTGTCAAAAATCAATACCATTAACCTCTTCATCGGGCCATTTTAGGCAGGCTGCCCAGAACGAACGACAATAGCTAGCGGTCTGAAAATTTAGGAGGATACTCCCCTATAATACCGCTACTGCGGGAAAAATGCCAAAAGTTTCAATTGGAACACCCTCCTGGAACCCCATTTCCGGTTGGCGTTTTTTTGAGCCTAAATTGATCTACAAATTATTCTAAGACTTTTGGCACCAAAACCAGATGTTTTGCTTAACCGGAAGTAAGAGTTCCAAAATGAAATTTCCGGTTATCGATCCAAATAAATATCTTTGAGTCCGGAATCAAATTCTCCGTCTTTTTTCATGAAGGATAGCATCTTAAAACATTAAAATTGGCAAAGTGGCTTAAATTATAGACCAATTCAATGAACAACCAATAACGTAATATCAATTTACGATCATTTATTGAACAACACGAGGCAATTTTCAATTTGATATACAGTCGCTAATCATTTTTGGAAAATCCGAGTCAAAATGAGTAATAACGTAATATCAATTTATGATCTGTTTTGAACAACACGAGGCAATTTTCAATTTGATATACAGTCGCTAATCATTTTTGGAAAATCCGAGTCAAAATGAGTAATAACGTAATATCAATTTATGATCTGT
Organism: Rhizoglyphus robini; assembly: GCA_023373905.1. NCBI lineage: Eukaryota > Metazoa > Arthropoda > Arachnida > Sarcoptiformes > Acaridae > Rhizoglyphus > Rhizoglyphus robini. The sequence continues at coordinate 150,091 of JAKIJQ010000238.1, read as the reverse complement.
TTTGAACAACACGAGGCAATTTTCAATTTGATATACAGTCGCTAATCATTTTTGGAAAATCCGAGTCAAAATGTGTAGTAACGTAATATCAATTTATGATCTGTTTTGAACAACACGAGGCAATTTTCAATTTGATATACAGTCGCTAATCATTTTTGGAAAATCCGAGTCAAAATGTGTAGTAACGTAATATCAATTTATGATCTGTTTTGAACAACACGAGGCAATTTTCAATTTGATATACAGTCGCTAATCATTTTTGGAAAATCCGAGTCAAAATGTGTAGTAACGTAATATCAATTTATGATCTGTTTTGAACAACACGAGGCAATTTTCAATTTGATAAACAGTCGCTAATCATTTTTGGAAAATCCGAGTCAAAATGTGTAGTAACGTAATATCAATTTATGATCTGTTTTGAACAACACGAGGCAATTTTCAATTTGATAAACAGTCGCTAATCATTTTTGGAAAATCCGAGTCAAAATGTGTAGTAACGTAATATCAATTTATGATCTGTTTTGAACAACACAAGGCAATTTTCAATTTGATAAACAGTCGCTAATCATTTTTGGAAAATCCGAGTCAAAATGTGTAGTAACGTAATATCAATTTATGATCTGTTTTGAACAACACGAGGCAATTTTCAATTTGATAAACAGTCGCTAATCATTTTTGGAAAATCCGAGTCAAAATGTGTAGTAACGTAATATCAATTTATGATCTGTTTTGAACAACACGAGGCAATTTTCAATTTGATAAACAGTCGCTAATCATTTTTGGAAAATCCGAGTCAAAATGTGTAGTAACGTAATATCAATTTATGATCTGTTTTGAACAACACAAGGCAATTTTCAATTTGATAAACAGTCGCTAATCATTTTTGGAAAATCCGAGTCAAAATGTGTAGTAACGTAATATCAATTTATGATCTGTTTTGAACAACACGAGGCAATTTTCAATTTGATATACAGTCGCTAATCATTTTTGGAAAATCCGAGTCAAAATGTGTAGTAACGTAATATCAATTTATGATCTGTTTTGAACAACACCAGGCAATTTTCAATTTGATATACAGTCGCTAATCATTTTTGGAAAATCCGAGTCAAAATGTGTAGTAACGTAATATCAATTTATGATCTGTTTTGAACAACACGAGGCAATTTTCAATTTGATATACAGTCGCTAATCATTTTTGGAAAATCCGAGTCAAAATGTGTAGTAACGTAATATCAATTTATGATCATTCATTGAACAACACGAGGCAATTTTCAATTTGATATACAGTCGCTAATCATTTTTGGAAAATCCGAGTCAAAATGTGTAGTAACGTAATATCAATTTATGATCATTCATTGAACAACACCAGGCAATTTTCAATTTGATATACAGTCGCTAATCATTTTTGGAAAATCCGAGTCAAAATGTGTAGTAACGTAATATCAATTTATGATCTGTTTTGAACAACGGTGCCGTGCTTGCAGTCGAGTAACTCGAGTCGAGCTTTGTTGTGTTGAGTGTTTGTGACGAAACTGTCCTCGTCCTGTATCGAGAACTTTCGATTTTGTTTCGTTTTCCTTCAACAGCTCAATTCTCAATACAAATGGAACCCAATCCTGCTGATCAATTTGCTGCCGTTGATTCGTCTGGTCAACTCGCATTGAATCCTATCAACACTGGCGGACCAATCAACCGAATGCCTAACGAAATAATGTTACGCATTTTTGATAAATTGAAACTGAAACGGATCGGTGATAATGACGAAGATGGCTATCGTTATTATTATGATGCAAACGAGTTGGTCAAATTGCGATTGGTGTCAACAAGGTGGAATTTGCTTGTCGAAGACTTCTGTCAACAGAAGAAATCATTGAATGTGAATGATATAAGCTTTTCTAATCCTCATTCGAAGAGTTAAGTTCCTTTGATTACCGATTTGAAAACTGTCGATTTCTTTGGAACAATTTTTAAACTATTTCCTAACGTTGTTCAACTAGCCGTTGGTTTTTGGAGCAAATTAGGTAATTTCTATTGTACTTTATATTTTTATCATCAAATTATTTTAATTTTTTCAGACAATACTCAAATCCGTAATTTAGCAGCTCAGATCGATTCGTTGACTTCACTGAAACTACTCAAACTTGCAGGAGAGATTTTGCTAGCTTTACCTCATCTATCCCTGACCTTATCAAAATTGGAGCACTTTGAAGTCGATTTCGGTTCTAGATTTTATACCAAAGACGACTTGCTTCAATATGTTTCCTGCCTTGGACCTGTCTGCACTGTTCGTCTCTACCTTAACAATAATATCAAACTGAATCGTGACCACTTTCTTCAATGGCACAACAGCAATCATCATTTTTTTGCCAATCTCACTCATCTAAAAATGTACTTTTATGGGCACGGTGATTGTTCCCAAGTTGTGCATTTTCTTAGTGAACACGCACCTTCTTTGCAGTTATTGGCCTTATATACTGTGGTATGTTGTACCAAAAATATATGTTATAAGATTTTTTGTCTCTAAAACTAAAACTACTACTTTTAATTCTATAGAATTTTTATCTTGAAATGTCACCAACTGTGATTCGCCATCTTGGAAAGCTGACCAAGTTAACTAAGCTCAAACTTTAGAGAATCGCAATTGACATTGCCGAATTGGAAGCAGCAGCTGTACAAGATGAACTCACTTCGCTGTCTTCTGTTTTGATTTGCGAACTTTATATCGAATGGGGTTTTGCAATCCCGAACTATGGAAACAAATTCACACGCGTCTTGTCGGCTATTTTCCCCAACTTGGTTGATTTGGATTTGGATATTGGCAGGTATTTCTCACGTTCACAATCATTTCTACGTAAAATTTAACAAGATATTAACCGATTCCCCAATATGCGTAATTATCAAATTGCCCTTTTATAGTTTATTTTACGATTCGTTTAGATTTTCTTTTACTCTTTTTGAAATGGTTAAATGCGCCAATTCATTTATTATCATTATTGTATACATTGCGTAATGACATTATGCTATTGGATTTGTGACCACATGATAATACTATAATACCATAATGATTCAATTTTACCACTAACTAACTCAAGAAATATATAAATAAATGACACACAAATTTATAATTAAAATTTTAATAACAATTAGCTTTCTTCACTTTTTGCTTCCTTTCTTTTTGTTTTCTTTTGCCTTTTTGTCTTTGGCTCGTTGTTTGGCGGTTTTCTTTTTATTCTTCTTTAACCAACTAAAGATCCCGTCCATAAATGATCGATTCGATGACAACTTTGATTTACTTGCAGCGCTCGAAGTTCCTGAAGAGTTCATGGAACTGGTCATGGCTGAAGATGATGATGAAGCGGTCGAGATTGGACAACTCGATGCATCCGACAGACCACCAGAAGAGGTAACATTAGAACTGTCAACAGTCGAAGATGATCCAATTGTGGATGATGATATTGCGCTCGAGCCTATGGATGAATGTTTGTCTTTTCGGTTTCGTTTCTTCTTTGGCTCTCGAGTCTTCATGTAGAGTCTCAAAATCATAATCACGAGACATACTGAAAGACCAATCAGAATCACCGTGACAATTGTCCATCCAGAAATCCATCGAGTTCGCTTCTCTCGATTAGTAGTGATAGCTTGAGTTGCATTCGAGCTTGTAATAGACGATTCAGCAGCTTCGGGTGGTTGCCATCTTGAAGTATTGTCAGTAAAATGTGCACCACACTGAATGAAATCACTTAGCGAACTCCAACTGGATTCGGCACAATCAAAAGATCCTTCAATTTTCTTAATTTTAAAATACAGTCCATTTTCGTTAAGATGGAATACAAATGATGGTGATCCAAGTTGGCGTCCTTTCCATTCAAATGCGGTATAAGACTCTGGGGAAAACAAACCAAAACACGAATCAAATTTGCTTTCAATCGGCCTGTAATTAGTAAAAAATAGTTAATTCAAAATATATTTCTGTATTAATGACAATGGTCATATATAAGAAAGGTTGACCTTCCATATATGACGTATCACTTACTTGAAGACGCTCAACGAATCACCATTCATACAGATTTGCTGACTTGTCCCTTCTCGACTTTCGACTTGATTGTCATTTAAAATTTTCAACATTTGAATTGTTTGAGCGCACTGTGCGTTATCTGCATTTACAATAAAGCATAATGGCATAAAGTCATCCTCTTTGTTCCTTGTCCAGTTCAACTTGTGTCTCTTGTGGCTTTTCTTCCAATCGAGATAGTGCGCTTGAAATCGTAATAGCCACTGCTCCACTTTGAGGCTCATCAGGAATTCAATTTTCGACTTGCTATCCACGAGAAGAAAGAACAACAAATGCGAATTGTCCTGTCGAATGTTGTAGTCGAGCGCCGCACCAAACACTCGATTTGCACTGAGCGGCACGTGATCGATCTTGAGCGTAGGATTTGAGGTGTCTGCATTTTGGAGATTGTCTCGAGGAAGATAAAAGAGATGACCTTCGTCGGTGAGCACAATGAACAGGTCACCAACCAGGCCCATTGTGCGGATCTTTAGCTTGTACGATTTAATTCGGTTGCAGATGTCCTGAAAGTGAAACAAAAAAACAAGGAAATAAAGATTTTGATGAGGTTAAGGATGAAGGATTAGACTTCACGATACTTACCAAGGCATCTTGAGCACTAATTGCACTGGTCAAGGTGACAAAAGTGATCAGGAATGCGACAATACACCAAAACATTCTCGACAGGTCACTTTGCTTGGCCATCGTCTCTGGTCGGGTCTGGTCAGTTCGAATTACTCACACAAAATGAGTGAGCACTAATCATAAAGCATCGCTTTATTTAAAAAAAAGTCATCACAAAAGTCGTTGTTCTATAAATATAACGATTTCGAAATTGCGAATAAGTTTGTAGAAAATTTTTTCAGATAAGTTTTGTATTCAGATTAAGTAAGAAATTGCTCACTTACTATATTACAAGGAAATCACTCAAATCACTGTGTGATCTGACAAAAGAATGCGAGCTAAAAGGCACAATTCGCGTTTATTTGTGAAACACACAAAATCGATTACATCAAGGACATTTTGTGGCAACGAGAAAACATTTTGCCAAAAGCAACTTGAAATTTGAGCAAATCGTGTTTATCATTGCTTCTATATATGATGATCTCTTCATCGTGCAATCAATTACGAGGGAAATTTAGGCCTATTTTTAATACTTTGTCGGAGAATTTTATCATCTCGTCATTTTGAACATTTATGATTTTTTTCTTCAATTAAGAATGAAAATTGTGAATACATGACAAAAAAGCTGATTAATTGGAAGAAGCATAAAACATTTCGAGAAGTTGTGTATTAGTAGTAGGCGAGCTGACTTTTTGTTAACATTTTCTCGGTTTTAAACTTTTTTTTGCGTCAAATTCATTTTGACAGGTATTCAGACCTTTTAAATTGCAATCATAAATGAACCAATCAATAGATCAAATTGAGTAAAATGTCATATAACTGCAATCCAAATATTTAGGCAAAAAAATAGACATTTCCTCTATGAATGGCACTTTGCTGTGTTTACTCTGACTTGTGAGTTAGATTTACTCAATAGTGTGAAATACAATTTGGGATTGTTGCGAATTTTGTCTCAGTTTGTTGTCTGCCCAGTTCGACTTTGGTGGATTGTCTTTTCGTAGTGTTTCTTCGTTCTCGTAAACCTCGAAACCTAAAGGATCCCAACTCTAAACTATCTGTGGCTATAGAATCACACTGTGATACCAGTGATATATCTACAAGTGTCTCTCTCTCACTCATTCGAATACTTAAATCAGTTCGTTTTGGATGGACAACCAACGTTTGGCTTTCGAATATGTTTCTCGATTTGTGGTCATAATGATAAGAAAAAGTTGGGGTGCCCTTATCATTTCGGCACATTTCCTTCAGTAGTGAGAGGCAGACAAGTCAAGTTGTACTCAACGATGAACCTAAGATGAGATAAGATTAATCAGATTTACAGACGAGCCTGTTCACAGTCGCAAAATTTCCCCTACTTTAATGTCTTGACGTGTCTGGTGGCTTGATGAATTCACTTCAAAGTTACAATTGCTCTCTCGAAACTCGTCTAAATTTTGGTTAATTTATATTTTGTTTTTCAAGTTCAATTGTCCACTACCACCATTTGCAATGTCTTCTCTACTGAACGATCGTGCTTTCATGCGTCACTTTGAGAAGTCCAAAGTGGAAGCCAAACAACAAATGAACTTCTTAATTGATGGTATCTATGGTAAAATGTTGGTAAATCTCAATGAGTGGTACCGCAAGGACAATCGAGATGATAATGAACTTGATAATGTAACAACCAATGAATCAAATTTGCCATTGATTGAAAATCCTTTAGAAGTGAATCCAAATGACGTTAGTGATCGTGTCATCACCAATGAAGCCAATGAAGCCAATTGCCTTTCAACTTCTCCCTCCTTATCAAATTGTTCTCCGTCTAACTTGTCAATCAATGACAATTTGGAGCAAAGTGCAGAAACCCAAGAAGGCAATAGTCAATCACTTGTTGTACATCCATGTGGAAAAGACTGTGGATGTGCTGACTGTCTGCCGACATCGCCCAATGATGATCATCATGAGTTGTTGAACCAAAACAAGGAACACAATGAAATCGATGATAATCAAACGACATCCCAAAATGAAAGTCAAATCGAAAGCTCAGATATACGAGACAAACATGCAGACGATTATGAAGAAGAAGAATCGGACGAAGCCTTCCAACCTGATGAATCTGAAAGTGATTATGATGACGAAATTCCTATTCGGAAAAAGCGAGCTCGAATTCAAAATTTTGATCAACTGACTGGACAGCAACAGAAATGTCCACAATGTTCAAAACAATTCTCAAATAGCGATCAATTGCAAGTGCTTCTCGAAGTGCACGACCTCAACTCAAGTGAAAGCGCTAACAACAACAACAGTAATCCATTTCAATGTGAGCACTGTGGAGTTCGATTCAAACAACAAAGTAAACTTAATAAACATTTGGTGGTGCACAGTAATGAACGTCCTTTTCCGTGTGATCAGTGCGAATGGCGATTCAAACGTAAGAAAAATTTGGACAGTCACAAAAAAACTCACAACAGAAATGCATAGCCGTCCGAGTCACAATTTTCTTCAATTTACGAGATGATTCATGAATCAATAAAATGTTGCACCAGTGAAATATTTTAACCATTGTTTTAACGAAAAAAATAACATTTTTAAAACTTTTGTTTACAAATAAAACGAAAGTGTCCATAAAATATTACAATTCTCTCAGTTTGTTCTCAATCAGCAAAGCCAATTCTTCGTGATGGTTTGATGAGAGAATTCTTTGAGAAGCTTCTTTCAACTTGTGCTTCAATTCTGAATTGCTCAAAATGTTGTCAATGGCTTCAATGAGTTCTGGCCCTGTGAAAGCATACGCATCGATACGTGTCCCAAAGCCAGTCTCATGCAGTCTCTGTGCATTGTCGTACTGATCAGTGAACAATGGCAGCACAATCATTGGCTTTCCAATGGCAAAAGTTTCGGTGAAAGTGTTGTTGCCTCCATGAGTTATCACCAAATCAACATGAGGAATGATTGAAGTTTGAGGCACAAATTCCTCGCCCCACATGTTTGGTGCCAGCTCGTACTCGTCATGTCGAGGACCAGTTGAAACGATGTACTTGTGATTGGTTTGCGCAAGAGTTGACACTAATCGATTCATTAGATCCAAATCTGCCGAACCCATAGATCCCATCGAGAGATAGATTAGCTTTCCGGTGAACTTGCTTTCTAAATCATTGTCCAAAAAGACTTTTGGAACAAATTCTGCCAAATTTGCATCATTCTTTAATTGAGGCTTATTGAAAACTTCAATATTGAACCAAAATTGATTGGCACGCAATTGTGGATAATTGATTTCTTCTGGAATAGCATACACACTAAAAAGTTGGGTCTGTGGATATTTGTCATCGGGGAAACGAGCATAGCCCATCTTTTCAACTAAATCGTTGTATTGGGGGCACTTGTACTGTCTCCACCAACGCAATTCAGACCATTCGGACCACTCGGATGGATCGCTATCGGTTGGCAGTCCTAAATAGAAATTTTAATAACATTTTATATATCAAAACATTAATTTACCAGATCCTCCTGGCGGTAGAGTGTCATCCAAATTATGCGAAAGTGGCTGATCGCTAATGTTGTAAATCCACGGAATGCCCGAGTACATAATTGCAGGGAAACGTTCTGCATCAGCCCAAACCAAATCAGGTTGATACTTGTCAATGGCACTCTTAACAGCTTTGTCGATATTACTCAAATGTGCAATTCCTATTGGAGATTCATACAATCCACGACAGTTTTCTTCCTTTTCTTTTGGTGTGTATGGTCCAATGATTTTGACCTCCTGCATCACAGAAGCCAAAAATAATGCAAGATTTTTGGAAGATATTTTTGACTCTTCTTCTGTTGGTGGTATGATGTATTCTTCATAGCCATACTTTTTGAGATTTCCTTGGTAAAGTTTGGTAATGACAAAGATAACACGATGACCTCGTTTCAAGAGGCCAGTCAAGGCACCAGCCGATGCAGTTATATGACCAACAGCTTGCATAGGTGCTGCTAAAATTGTCAACTTCTTCATAGTTTGTTGAGATCTAGAAACAAAAATGTTCAGGATATTTTTAATTAAAAAATAAATTAGTTAATTCATACCGAGAAGATTCGATGCTAGTTTTCAATAAATTCATAATTTAAATGAGGTAAAAGTGAACATTGATACAGTCTGTTAATCTGAAATGACAAGTTAAATGAAAAAATTCACAGATTTAAATATCCAATTGCACTTAACCCCAATTGATTGGAATGAAATTTACCAAAATTAATTGAGCCTAAAATGTTCTACATTGAACTTTACAAATCAATCTATTTCGATAGATTGTAATATATTTATTTATTGCTTAAGCAATTGGTTCAAGGTGAACCATACAATATATTGAACTTTATACTTCAATTTCAATTAATTTGTTATAGTTTAAATGCATTTAATCCACAGATTTAAATATCTAATTACACGTTGAACCAATTGATTGGATTGAAAGTTACCAAAATTAATTGAACATAAAATGTCATACAATGTATTAGATTTAGCAAATCTATTGTCTAATAAGATTGTCTGGCAAGCCAGGCAAAGTGCGAGACTCTTGAAAAAATATGTCGTTTGTTGATTCAATTCTGCCAAATTCGGTAATTTTAGGGTTTACGGTTTTCTCAGAATACATTTGTCACCAGAATTGGGCGTCATGATCCATGGCGCCCAGTTTTGGTTTGACTGGTCGATTACATATAGTCCCAAGTGTATGTATGCCAAATTCGGTAATTTTAGGGTCTACGGTTCTCTCAGAATACATTTGTCACCAGAATTGGGCGTCATGATCCATGGCGCCCAGTTTTGGTTTGACTGGTCGATTACATATAGTCCCAAGTGTATGTATGCCAAATTCGGTAATTTTAGGGTATACGGTTCTCTCAGAATACATTTGTCACCAGAATGGGCGTCATGATCCATGGCGCCTAGTTTTGGTTTGACTGGTCGATTACATATAGTCCCAAGTGTATGTATGCCAAATTCGGTAATTTTAGGGTATACTGTTCTCTCAGAATACATTTGTCATCAGAATTGGGCGTCATGATCCATGGCGCCCAGTTTTGGTTTGACTGGTCGATTACATATAGTCCCAAGTGTATGTATGCCAAATTCGGTAATTTTAGGGTATACTGTTCTCTCAGAATACATTTGTCATCAGAATTGGGCGTCATGATCCATGGCGCCCAGTTTTGGTCTGACTAGTCGATTACATATACTCCCAAGTGTATGTATGCCAAATTCGGTAATTTTAGGGTATACTGTTCTCTCAGAATACATTTGTCACCAGAATTGGGCGTCATGATCCATGGCGCCCAGTTTTTTTTGACATTTCAATTAGGTGCACCCCAGAGATCATATATGTCAAGTTTGGCATTTCTAGGGTTTACGGTTCTCTCAGAATATGGTCAAAGGTTAACAGACGGACGGTCAGACAGACGGACACGATGGCTATAGCATAAGCTTACGACTCTAAAAGAGTCTCGCTAAAAAAGCAGATTGTAATGGTTGAAAATTTAAAGTTTAAATGTGTGTGTAAATGCTTTTGCAGCAAATAAACTAGCTCTTTCAAAGTTTTACTTCTTGAAATACTTTGGATAGCATTATATAAACAATTTTTTTTGTACAAAGGTGTCTAAGCGATGATTAGCAAGGAATATGATCAATATCTAGTGTTCGAGTGTCATAATCATTGCAACCATGACTAACTTTTATCATTGATTTATTGAAAGCATTTTCAATATTTTCAGACAGCATTTAATCTGAATCATGCCTAGTGTGCATGTAAAGCAAAGTAAAGAGTAGATTTTTTAATTTATCACATGGAAAACAATTTCCCAGATATTTTAATTAATGGAGAGTTAAAAACTGTAAAATCTTTGAAATGGTAAAATTTGAAAAAATCAAAAGTTGATTAAAAAACTAATTTTATCGCAATGGAAATGGATACTACACGACCAAATTATATAAAACTTGGCAAGGATTCTCCACTCGGGCTATGGTTTAGTCTTGGTTCCAAGTCAAAATATTATGTGCAATCGAAGATATTCGGATTTTTAGAATTCTAATGAAGCCAAATAAGAAACAAAAAATTGCTTATACATTTAACAAAGTGACAAAGTCTTCGCACTTGGTTTCTACATGTACGATATTATCAACCTAAAGCATTTGAATTACAGAATTAAGCCAATTTTTGTTCAATCAACAAGGCAAATTGCTCATGTTGATTCACAGAATTGATTCGTGCGGAAGCATTCTTGAGTTTGTTCTTCAGTACATCATCTGCTAAGATTTGTTCGATAGTATCCAGCAGTTGTGTGTCCGTGAAATTGTATGGCTCAATTCGTGCACCGTAGCCAGTCTCGTTGAGACGTTGTGCATTGTTGTACTGATCACAAAACAGTGGCAGCACAATCATTGGCTTGCCCTCAGCGAAAACCTCCGTGACAGTGTTGTGGCCACCGTGAGTTATCACCAGATCCACATGGGACAGAATTGAGGCTTGAGGCAGAAATTCGCCACCCCACATGTTTGGCGCGAGCTCATACTCGGTGTGTCGTGGCCCCTGTGAGACGATGTACTTGTGGCTGGTTTGGCCAAGTGGTCCAATCAGCCGCTTCATTAGATCCAAATCAATCGATCCCATTGAGCCCATCGAAAGGTAAATCAACTTTCCACTGAATTTCCCATTGAGATCATTGGCCAAAAATTCTTTTGGCACAACCGATTCCAAATTTGGGGCCTCTTGTCTTGACACGTCCCACTTGTTGAACACTTCAATGTTGAACCAGGATTTGTTTTCACGAAACTGAGGATAATTGATCTCCTCTGGAAGAGCGTACACAGTTAGAATCTGTGTCTGTGGATACAAATCGTTGGGATAGCGAGGATAGCCCATTTTCTCAAAGTTGTCATTCAATTTTGAACAGCGAAAATTTTTCCAACGTAGTTCCGACCACTTGGCCCACTCGGATTGATCGCCATCTGTCGGCAGACCTAAAGTTCAATCGGTTAGTGCAATGTAAATAATAAATAGTACAAATATATATATGTTCATAGCACAAACCCGATCCACCAGGCGGAAGGCTCTCGTCGTAAATGCTTGCCAATGGCTGTGGAGTGATGTGGTGAATCCACGGTATGCCCGAGTAGAGAATTGTGTGAATTCTAACACCATCGACATAGATCAAATCTGGCTTGAAGAGAGCAATCGCATCTTGCACACACTTGTCGCTATTCATAAACACGTGCTGCAAATCATCTCCCGCCATAAAATTGGACATATTTTGCACTTTCTCCATCGGACTGTAGGGTCCAATGATTTTAGCAGCTAAAAAAAGTTCGGCTACCGCAGCACCAGGATTTTTGCTTGTACTTTGAAATGCCACATCCACCTTTGCATTGGGAGGCATGATGTACTCTTCGTAGCCCAGCTTCGCGAGTTTACCTTCAAAATTTTTGTTCAACAAAAAGATCACTCGATGACCGCGTTTCAGTAGGCCAGACAGTGCGCCAGCGCATGCAGTCACATGACCCACCGCAGGAACGACTGACACCACAATTGTCAATTTTTTCGTCATTTCTATTCTTGTCCTTTTGAAATCGCATAAATTTTTTTGACTGAATGTGCAGTCCCTAAGTGAACAAACCCACAGTTCTCTGTATCGTTTTTATACTTAAATGCATGCCCTAATTTCATCCATATAATCTGGTTTTAGCCAGATTGTCATGTACATGTTCATAAAATAAACACCACAAAGGCCATTCAAGGCATATCAAACCCGATAACAGACTTACATCAACACAGAAAAGTGCTTGATAAGGTATATATAATAAAGAAAATATCAAATAAGAATTATTTAAGGTTTAGTTTGTCGGAGATAAACCAAAAATAATTTGCATTGATTTGACATTGACAAAGTCTTTGGAGCTAACTGTGAACACACGTGATCAACATGATGTGTGAGTGATTTGGTGTTACAAATGTATCTACAATCTTGATTAGTTTCTAGTTAACGCGTTCCGAAAGATTTATTTATTGTCAATTTAGTATTGTAAATTGTTATTCATTATCGCAGCTTCTAATTTGTTAATCCAAATCACTGACCACCTTTATGATTGTGAAAAGTGTCTGTTTAAATAGCGATCAAGCGCCCAAAAAATTGAAGACAAAATTAAATTACATAATTATTATGAAATACTGAGAACTAGAGTCAACTCAACGGTAGAGTGTTGAGAAAACTTTTGCTCGGAATGGTCCATCTAGATTTATTTACACTAACATTTAGTTTTTATTCTTGTTGTTTAGTCTCACATTTTTGTAGTATATATGTTACGGCCCAAGCCCGACTTTGGCCAAAGTGCACTTTGGTTGGCCAATGTCGCTGTAATATCATTCTCTGCATATCATTCACATTAGCCGGCCCAAGCACACATTGGCCGACTGTGATCGGCCAATGTCCAAGATATTGCATCATTAACTCTTAATCGTACGACGTGAGTCTCGGAGACTCGCGACAGTTTTCAAGCGTTGCTCAGAAACTACAAAACCTATCTTAAAATCCTTTGAGATGTGTATTCTTACATTAGTTTAGAACCATTTAGAGTTTTCCAAAATGTCATAGCTCCAATGGATCGATCCAGAGATCCAAAAAACCAGAGTAAAGTCGAGTGAAAAATGTCTCTCTCTACCTTTGAGTTATTTCTTTGAGAAAACCACTACAGTTTTCTTCTTTCTCCTTTGGTGTGTATGGTCCAATGATTTTTGCCTCCTGCTTCACAGATGCCAAAAATAGTGCAAGATTTTTGGAAGATATTTTTGACTCTTCCTCTGTTAGTGGTATTATGTACTCTTCATAGCCATACTTTTTGAGATTTCCTTGGTAAAGTTTCGTAATGACAAAGATAACTCGATGACCTCGTTTCAAGAGGCCAGTCAAGGCACCAGCCGATGCAGTTATATGACCAACAGCTTGCATAGGTGCTGGTAAAATTGTCAACTTTTTCATAGTTTGTTTAGATCTAGAAATAAAAATGTCCAGAGTATTTTTTAATTGAAAAAATTTTAAAAATAAAGGTATTCGTTTATAATTAACTTAATTCATACCGAGAAGATTCGACACTAGACTTCAACCTCAATAAATTCATTGTTTGAATGAGGCAAAAGTGAACATCTATACAGTCAGTTAATCTGAGAAGACAAGTTAAATGAAAAATCCACAGATTTAAATATCTAATTTCACATTGCGCCAATTGATTGGATTGAAATTCACCAAAATTAATTGAACATAAAATGTCATACAATGTATTTAATTTAGCAAATCAATCTATTTCAGTAGATTGTAATGGTTGAAAATTTAAAGTTTAAATGCACTTTAAAATTAAATAAAATTTACAAGGAAATTCAAATCCCTTCGTTGACACGAAGTGATTTGTCCCTTCGGGAACATTTCCTTGTAAAACGCCCTTCGGGCGTGAATTAAGAATAAGTTATGAAAAAGATAAGAATGATTCAAATAAGAAAATTGCTTTAGTTTAAAACTCTAGTCATAAAAATTCACATTAAAAACAAAATTATTAGACCAAGTTTAAGTTGTAGTGCGATTTGGCCAGGTTCCCTTGAATCCCATATCGCTTTGTTAATGTCCTATTGTAGATACCAACGAATAACTTCACTAATGCTGGTGATGATAATGACCATGATGAGATATAAAAATGGTTCAAAGTTCATCTGAATCGGATTGATAAGAAAATCACTAGTAAGAACGGAGCAATGGTTCTTTTATTAAGGTTATAAAAGCGAGTGCGCTTCTTGAAGTGAACATGACATTGAGTTGAACAATAAGTTATCCAACAAAGTGGACTTCCTAAAAGATACTTAATAAACTTATTAATTTGGCTGGGTAAGAATGTTGTTTAGTAGATGAATCAAATAATTTCGGAATAGCCACTAATATGGAGCAGTTCTTGGTCAATCACATGTTTGATTGTGAAACGCTTCCGTAACGGTGATTTCACGACGACAGCTTGGCTATGACAACTCGGCACTTTCATAGAATATTGGTCTAAACTTGTTGCTGTTACGCATAATTCTACCGAGAAATGGTCCAAAGTTAAATCCACCAACTCACTGACTTTGCCTAGTAGTTCACCCGAAATAGGTGTTCGATTAAAACGGGCAACTGAATGCGGAAAATATCTAGTGCAGATTGCTGAAGGTTGAACTGTTTCTGGTTATCGGGTTGCTTGCTAACGATGTGTTAGATTATGTTTACAACAGTCACTAACCACGGCTCTCCTGTCCGTTGACAACGCTTGAATAGGCGAGAAATGATAGGCACCAAAAGTAGAAAAATTGATTTAGTTCGCATATTTTGAACACTTCCGAATCGATGTAAACCAACATTTCGCATTGATAAGAAATCTTTAATTAAAAGCATAAAGGTTAAACAGGTCTATTCCGGATTTAATGAAAGATGCTTACCAAAACAAAGTGGAAATAATTCATTTTGTAAATTAACGATAAAAAGATGGTAATGACTAATTAGTTTCGTCACGACGAAACCATTCAGACTTTTGTAGTAGGGCTTTCTTGGTTGTTTTGTTGATACTTTGTTTCGGTGAAAAAACAAAAACAAAAACGGCAAAACACATTGCAGGTCACACACATCAACACATTACTCGTACAAAAGCAGTATACAGTGGATAAAGTGAATCCCAAGTGATCATGTTTGATGAACGATGAGGAAAATTGAGTTGAAAAGTTCGATAAGTTGAGTAAGTCTTGAGTAACAAATTCAGCGGACAATGTTTCATGAAACCAACAACACAACACACAATCACATGTCTACTTCCATGGAATACTGCATACTGCAGTAGACTCTCACAAAACATCCTTCACGATGTTTCATTTATGTAAACAGAAGAAAATATTCCTTTGTTAGTCATTTACAGATGAAAATAGCTTAACTTGTAAGGATGATAATGGTGATCGCAATTAGAGTACATAAAGTCAAAAAATGCACTCGCCGCTTGTTTACGTAGATGAGATTGATAGAATTTGATTGATTTAACTCGTTCGTGGTCGGTATGGTTGACACATGACACAAAGAAAACATCGGAAAAAGGCAAAAATAAGCAAGTTTACTCGTGAACGAGATGCCAGAGCTAGAGCGGTAACAGCTGACATTTGTAAACAATACATGCAATACAGTCGAGTGAATTCAATGGCGTATTCAGAAGATTATTGCCTTAAGTGCTGTGTGTGAACGGTGCCCCTTCCTTTCACTGAACTAAAGTTGAAATGCCTCGTCCCACATTTGCCTTCCACTGCACTATCATCCGATCAATATGTTACGTCCCTTTTTTAACTTCCACTGCGCTGTGGGGCGATGAAATTGTTTCCTCCTTCTTTTACCTTCTACTGTATTGATGGGCATGTACCCTTACGAGCCTTGTAATATTAGTATATAGTGATTGTTTAATTTTCAAACACAAAAATTTGTGTTTCTAAATAATTTGAAGAAACAATTTTAAAATATTAAAGTCCATAGAGATGTATGTAATGAATGCTCCTCAATTATTTCTCAAAATGCAACTGTTTCTTCAAAGTGTTTTCAAATGCAAAATTTTGTGCATTCAAATTGAACAGGTTTAATTAGTTTTTTAATTCAAGTGCATTTAAACTATAACAATTGATCACAATAGATTGCCATATTGAATGGCAAAGTTCAATTCACATTATACTCTCTGAATGCAGATATATGGAAGGAATGCATCGCAAGCGTCACAACGAAGCACAGAAGACCATCACGGATCACCTTGAGACGCACGGGTGGACTGTATTCACTAACTTTTCTGTTCGCAACTCTCGCGGAAAAGAGTTTAAGCCAGACATTGTTGCTGTAAGTTCCGAAAAAGATTGCCTAATTCTTGACGTGCAGGTCTCCTTTGAGAGTGAACGCTCAACACTGCATCAGCGCGACATGGCAAAGCGACGGAAGTACTCGGAACTGTCCATCTTGGCCGCCATCAAGCAGAAGCTCGCTGGACATGGTTTGCATCCTCGGTCAACAGACGTCTTTGGATTGATCTTTGGTGCGCGTGGCGCAATACACAACACTACATTGAACATACTATCATCACTTGACATGCCTAGGTCTAGAATAGGCACTATTGTTGACTTTATTGCCAGGAACTCAATGACTATGTATAATATATTTTCTTCTTCTCTTCCGGCTCCCTAGGGGGTCTTGTATCAACTCGTACTTTAATTTATTAAATTATTTGAGGACTGAATTCACTGAAGGGCATTTTGTGTTCAATTAATTTTGGTGAATTATTTTGCTTGTCATTGAAATGGTTTTATTCTGAAATAATTTATTCGCAAAGACAATTGAAAATTGCAATTTAATTATTAAATTTTAATACTTAACAAAACATTTTTCACAAAAAAACTAATAATTAATTTCAATAGTTTATTTCAAATATTCGACATAATTTTATATCATCTCATAAGATTAGATGATCTCATAGATTACTGTCAATAAAAGGTCTCAATCAGCAAAGCCAATTCATCGTGTTGGTTTGACGAAAGAATTCTTTGAGAAGCCTTCAACTTTTGCTTCAGTTCTAAATCATTCAGAATGTTGTCAATAGCTTCAATGAGTTCTCGCTCTATGAAAGCAAATTTTATGAAACTTGGCAAGAATTCTCACTTGGTCTAGGGAAGATTTTAGGCTAGGTTCCAAGTCAAAATATTATGTGCAATCGGATATATTCGGATTTTTAGGATTAATAGAATATTCTAATGAAGCCAAGTGCACAATATCAAACTAAATAAAATGTCACCCAATGTCTTTTAGTGTCTGGTGTTGATTAATTGAAAGAAATTGTGACATTAATGTGGCAATGTGACTATGCTAAAGTTATCCATTTATTTCACTCCATAAAAGTAAAAAGTGTGAAAAAATTGTGAAATAAAAATTTAATAAATTGCAATGAAATGAACATTTTGTTGCTAAGTGTTCTAAACTATTTTGTGAAAACATGGAGTTAATAGTTTGGACAATTTGCTGCTCACAGCATGAAATATGAATTCAAAAGCATTTTTGAATAAAATCCGAAAGAATAAAATCAATTCAAACCCAAACGCAATTATCGACAGCAAATGTCCACAGAAGAGAAGACGGAAAATTGATTTTGCATTGATCAATTTAAAAGGATTGAATTGGTTGTTGATTTGTTTGTTTTCCAAATTTTCATGCCAATACTTTGCATGATAACGTGCTTTAAATGCTAGAGATCGAATAAGTTGTTCGTTAAATTCATAGTTATAAACCCATTGATCAATGAGTCCATTTTCAAATGCTGTTTCAATGCTAAATTGATACAAAATAGTTATAAATCAGATAAAAACAAAATAAAATTTTTACGCCATATCGAAAGGCTTGAACAGAGGAGAATTCTTTTCAATGGCAAATTCATGATGAAACTGTAACAATTTATCCGACGCAATATGAATTCGAACATCAGATCTCTCTGAAATGCGATATTTCTTGAAAAACTCGATAACACTTCTAATATCAATGACAATTGCATTTGGATTGCTCTCCACTGCATTCATAATTTCTCCCTGACTTCCCAACATTTTGCCTTGTTGAATGCTTTGATTAATTTTGAGTCCAATTTTATAAAACAGCTCATTCACAAAAGATCACAAACACGTAAAGAAAGATCACATTGTTGATAAAACTTTGACAATTCAATTAAAATCAAATTAAATTGAGTACGATTTAACAAAGGATACTTGGTTAAATCAATAAACAACAGCAATTGTTTATATTTAAAATTGTAATTTGAATTAATTGATTTAGCAAATTTTGCCAAAGTAACGCTTGAGTAATGTCGAAGATTTGCACAATTTCTCAATTTAAGTGAAGCTAATTGATGGCTTGAAGACGCATTCTCAATCAAAGTTTCAGTTTTGAAACTTTGAAATTGGAGATTTTTAAGATAAATTATTTCCAATTTTGTAATTGATTTTGAACACAAAGTTATAAAATAATTTTGGAAATCAACATTCCCGTTGTAGAGAAGGAAATTTTCACTTGAGTTAATACGAATCAAACTTGAAAAAATGAGAATGAAAATAATTTTGACTTTATTTAAATTCATTGTGATTGAAATGAATGAAAAAATGTCCAAAGAATATAATGAATTTTATTTAACAAAACAGGCCTTAAATAATCTGGGCAATGTATGCGTTAAAATGTCAACGCTATTCTGAGAATAATTATATTCAAACTTGTCAAATATAAATGTTTATTTGAAAAATATAAATGACAAATTCAAATTCCACTGAACAATTAAAGTTCGTTTAACGTGTTATGCTATTTTGCACAGAATTCAGCCTAAATATCGCCAATATTATTTAATGATATTGATTTTTGACAAATTTTCGCATTACAAGGAAAAGAAATTCCTATATTTAGAAATGAACTGTACCTAAAATCGAAAGAAATTCTAATCAAAACTTATTCAATTGTTTGGGCCAAATATTAAAGTTGAAGAATATTTGAATAGATAAAATTAAAATAGTAAAAAAAAATTCTGGAAGCTTCAAGTGGTCATTACTATTGGGCAACGATAAATTACTTTGTAACAGCCAAAAAAAGTTGTGTTTCCTTATAAAACATTAATATCCATGTCTATTAATTAATTATTTGGGTCAATTGCAACATTTAAATTTAAATTGGCTTCTAATCAATTTTTGACTTTTTTTTAGAAAAAGAATCTTTATTATATTCAAGTACAGTCAACTTTCCTTGATTTATAATATTTGTGAGTTAAACTTGAAATTGTTTACCAAGTAATAAATTAGAAATGAGCGAAATTTGAGCCAAAATCTGCTTTGTACTTTACTTTACATTGCATGCACACTAAACATGATTCAGATGAATTGATTCGTGAAAGTAATGAAAGGCTTCCAATAAATCAAAGATAACCGTTTGGTCATGGTTGCTATGATTACGACTCGATCATTCGATATTGATCACATTTTATGCTATTCATGTGTAAGAAAATTGCTTATATAATGCTATCAAAGTATTTCAAGCTTTGAAAGGGTAAGATTATTTGCTTCAAAAGCATTTTGCAACCGCACAAGCCATATCGAACTTAGTAACATCACAATCTACTTCGTCTCTAAGTAAAAACGAACACAAAGTTTCGATGTCAGCTCATTCTTTATGATCCTTTACCTAGAAGACAACTAGAACAAACTATTTAATGTCTCACCATGGTCAGCCACTAACATTTTTCTGTCTGTGTGTGGATCACAAAAAATTATGAAAAAGTTGACAATTTTAGCTGCACCTATGCAAGCAGTTGGCCACATAAATGCATGTGCTGGTGCGCTGACTGGCCTCTTGAAACGAGGCCATCGTGTAATCTTTGTTCTTACGAAACTTTACGAAGGAAAGCTCAAAAAGTATGGCTATGAAGAGTACATTATTCCGCCATCAACAAAAAAATCAAAAAATTTGAGTCTTGGGGCTAGTTTGGCTTCTGTCATGCAAGATGGCAAGATCATTGGACCATACACGCCATTGGAAAAGCAAGAAAACTATCGTCGAATGTACAAAACCGAACTAGCAATTTCGTCTTTGGCTAATGCCGATAAAGCTGTTAAGAGCGCCATCGAGAAGTATCAACCAGACTTGATTTATGTTGACACAGAACGATTCCCCGCAATTATGTATTCGGACATTCCGTGGATTTACAACATAAGTGCTCAACCATTGTCGCATAATTTGGACGACACTCTGCCACCAGGAGGATCTGGTAAATAAATGTTTTGATATATTAAAATGTTATTAAAATTTCTATTTAGGACTACCAACCGATAGCGATCCATCCGAGTGGTCCGAATGGTCTGAATTGCGTTGGTGGAGACAGTACAAGTGCCCCCAATACAATGATCTAGTTGAAAAGATGGGCTATGCTCGTTTCCCCGATGACAAATATCCACAGACACAACTTTTGAGTGTGTATGCAATTCCAGAAGAAATCAATTATCCACAATTGCGTAACAATCAATCTTGGTTCAATATTGAAGTTTTCAATAAACCTCAATTAAAGAATGATGCAAATTTGGCAGAATTTGTTCCGAAAGTCTTTTTGGACAATAATTTAGAAGGCAAGTTCACCGGAAAACTAATCTATCTCTCGATGGGATCTATGGGTTCTGCAGATTTGGATCTAATGAATCGATTAGTGTCAACTCTTGCGCAAACCAATCACAAGTACATCGTTTCAACTGGTCCTCGACATGACGAGTACGAGCTGGCACCAAACATGTGGGGTCAGGAATTTGTGCCTCAAACTTCAATCATTGCACATGTTGATTTGGTGATAACTCATGGGGGCAACAACACTTTCACCGAAACTTTTGCCATTGGAAAGCCAATGATTGTGCTGCCATTGTTCACTGATCAGTACGACAATGCACAGAGACTGCAGGAGACTGGTTTTGGTACACGTATCGATGCGTATGATTTCACAGAACAAGAACTCATTGAAGCCATTGACAACATTTTGAGCGATACAGAACTGAAGAACAAGTTGAAAGAAGCTTCTCAAAGAATTCTCTCATCAAACCATCACGAAGAATTGGCTTTGCTGATTGAGACCTTTTATTGACAGTGATCTAGACATAGCTTATGAGATAATATAAAATTATGTCGAATATTTGAAATAAACTATTGAAATTAATTATTAGGTTTTTATGCAAAATGTTTCGTTAAGTTGCAATTTTCAATTGTCTTTGCGAATAAATGTTTTCAGAATAAACCCATTTCAAGGACAAGCCAAAATAATTCGTCAAAATTAATTGAACACAAAATGTCCTTCAATTAATTGAACTTTGTCATTCAATCTATTGCGATCAATTGTTATAATTTAAATGTCCTTGAATTGAAAAATTAAAAAAAACTAATTACAACTGTTTAATTTAAATACACAAAATTTTGCATTCGAAAACACTTTGAAGAAACAGTTGCATTTTGAGAAATAATTGACTCTATAGACTTTAGATGTTTTACAATTGTTTCTCAATATAACAGTTTCTTCAAAGTGTTTAAAAGTAAAACTTTTGTGTTTTCAAATTGAACAGTTTCATTAATTATTTTTTATTAACTCATGTAATTATAATTTCACATTCCTTCACACTTGTATGAAGTGAAATCAATGGATAACTTTGGCACAATCATAAACATCACAATTTCGTTCAATTTATCAACTCCAGACACTAACAAGATAAGATAGACATTGAGTGACATTTTATTTTTCGTATTTAGTTGGATATTGTGCATTTGGTTTCATTTCTTGTTCATGTCATATTCGGCTTCGAAGGCAAGCTACTTTATATTAGTCTTCACTTGTTGCTTCTTTTCACTCTTCTCGACTCTCGCCCACAATGTCTTCGAAGAATTTTAGTCTAGTGAACAATCGTGCTTTCATGCGTCACTTTGAGCAGTCTAAATTGATTGCTAAACAACAAATGAACTGTCTGATTGATGGAATCTATGCTAAAGAGTTGATCAACCTTGATCAATGGTGTCACAACAGTAAAAAGAGTCAGGAAGTAAATGAAAATGTTATTATCAATGATAATCAACTGGTGCTTGAAGATGAAGAAGAAGATCAAAATGATGGTAGACAGTTGAACAGTGAACAACAGTCAACTGAATCAGTGCAATTCAATGTCGACAATCGAGTAGACAATCTTGATGATCAAAGGTCTGTTGCATCTAATGATCAAAGTAACCAGAAAAGTTCCGTTGATCAACACAAAAATGAAGACCGAAATGAAGACGAAAGTTCACCACCAATTGAAGAACCTGCCGGTGATGATGACTCCAATTCAACTTCATTCTCTGATCAATCAAGTAATAAGGCCAAACACTGCCCACACTGTACAAAATCTTTCAATCGACAATGGCGCTTGAATCAGCATCTGCAAACTCACGTCGCTGAACGTCCAATTCAATGTAAACGTTGTGGTAGACGATTCGTGCGCCCATGTGACCTAAAGATCCACTCGATTGTACACGAGGTTGAAGGTCGTCCAGTGGTGTGTGGACACTGTAAGAATAGATTCAAAACGGCGCAAGATGTGAAGAAACATCACATTGCGGGATGCACTCGTTTACTACCATCCATTTCCAAGTTTCCATGAATTTGACCTTTGAATGATCTTGACGATTATTTCTTTTTTGTCAATTTTTTTGCGTATTCAAATGTTGCACAATAATTTACTCAATCAACTTGTAATTGTACATGTCAGGCGTCTACAAATGTCTCACTCATTCGACGTATGTTAATTGAGATAAAATCAATTTAGTTCGGTTACACTGAACTTTGGCTTTCGGTTTTGTTTCTCAATTTGTGTGTCCTTATCACTTGAATTAAGCAGAATGTGCACATTTCCTTCAGTGGTGAGTTGCACACAAGTCAAAGTTGCGCCCAACGATGTACCAAAGATGAGATAAGATTAAGTAGATGCACATGTGCACAGACGAGCGTGTTCACATATATTTCCTACTTCATATGTTTAGACGTGTCTTGTTTGATGATGCCATTTCGCTTTTCATTATTTACATTTGCGTTACCGAAAGTCTAACTTTTTTTTGTTAATTCACTCTTTGTTTTCCATTCTCAATTACCATCAAAATGTCTTCTCTACTGAACGATCGTGCTTTCATGCGTCACTTTGAGAAGTCCAAAATGGAAGCTAAACAACAGATGAATTGCTTGATTGATGGAATCTATGCTAATTTGTTGGTAGATCTTCTTCAATGGTTTGGTAAGGACAGGCGAAATGATGATGAAATTGATAATGCATTATCCAATGAACATTCTGAACCAAATTTGCAATTGGTTGAAAATCCTTTGGAAGTGGATTCAAATGACGTTAATGCCAGTGTCATTACCAATGAAGCAAATTTTCTTTCATCCTCCTTATCAAGTTGTTCTCCATCTAACTCAACCAATGAACATATGGAACCAAATTTGAAATTGATTGAAAATCCTTTAGAAGTGAATTCAAATAATGTTAGTGATCGTGTTTGCATCACCAATGAAGCAAATGAAGCCAATTTCCTTTCATCCTCCTTATCAAATTGTTCTCCATCTAACTCAACCAATGAAAATTTGCAACTAAATTTGCAATTGAATGAAAATCCATTAGAAGTGAATCCAAATGACGTTATGGATCGAGTTTGTATCAACAGTGAAGCAAATGAATCAAATAACCTTTCACCTTTATCTTCCTTATCAAGTTGTTCTCCATCTAACTCAACCAATGAACATATGGAACCAAATTTGAAATTGATTGAAAATCCATTAGAAGTGAATCCAAATAACGTTAGTGATATTGTTTCCATCACCAACGAAGCAAATGAAGCCAATTGCCTTTCACTATCACCATCCTTATCAAATTTTCCTCCATCTAACTTGTCAATCAATGATGTGAACATTAAAAGGGAAATCATTGACAATTTCACACCAAATGCAGAAATTGAAGACGACAGCAGTCAATCATCGATAATTATTGTTTTTGATTCGAGAGTGGCTGACTGTTTGTCGACATCGCCTAATGATAAGTTGTTGAACCAAAACAAAGCAATTAGCGATAATCAAACGGCATCCCAAAATGAAATTAAAACAAATTCTGTAATAAACAAACGTGCATACGATTGTGATGATCAAGAAGAATCAGCTTTCGAGCCTGATGATGATGAACTTGATGAATCTGAATCTGAAAGTGAGTCGTCTGATGACAATGAAATTGCTACTCCGAAAAAGCGTGCTCGAATTCAAAATTCTGATCAACCAACTGGACCGCAGCAGAAATGTCCCCAATGTTCCGAACAATTCTCAAATAGCGATCAATTGCAAGTGCATCTCGAAGTGCACGACCTCAACTCAACTGACCAGTGCGCCACTCCATTTCAATGTGAGTACTGTGGAGTTTGTTTCAGCCGACAATGGAAACTCACTCAGCACTTGGTGAAACACCGTGATGAACGTCCCTTTGCATGTGATCAGTGTGATTCGCGATTCAAACGTAAGAAAGATTTGCAAAAACATCGAAATAAAGTTCACAACAGAAATGCATTACCAATCGAGTGCAATGTCAATGTGACGGTGATGCAGAATCAAAGTGAAGGATCAAGCACTACTACAACTACTTTACCACCGACTATGGTTGCAGCCGTTGAGAAACCTTTTGGTTGCCACTTCTGTACGACTTCGTTCAAATATGAGGACACTCGAAACAGACATGAAATATTCATACACAAACAACAACAAGGCAAATGAGGCTAAAAGTCAAGATGGCTTGATTTTTTTTCTCTTTCTTGTCAAGAAGAATTGAAATCAATAAATCACGTTGGCATAATTATGGTTAACCAGAAACGTAACTATTTTCATCAATTATTATCAATTATTTATCCATAAAATACTAAGACAAAATACATATATTGAGTGATTTTACTAGTTAAAAATTTATTGCATTTAACTTCATTTTATTCGCTCTTCCAATAAGTGTTCTAAACTATTTTGTGGAAGTTTGAAATCTGCTATTGAATAACATTTCATTTGACGTTAATATTTCACTTTTGTGGTTATTTCAGATAAATAAAACGTACCAAATCATCGATTGTGTCAATTGGTGGGTCGTATTGAAGGATGATGATCATCGAGAAAAATTCCGAACCATAACGTTGAACAATTACAAACTAAGCCAACTGGATAGACGAGTAGATCAGACGAACTTCACTTGCAAGTTCACGATGAACTAAATCTTGTGCTACAATTTATGAGTATTATTAAAATTAAATAATTAAATAATAAATAATAAGTAATTCTGTGCTTATTTTTGATTTGTTTGTAAAACACTTACATTGATTTATTGTTTATGGAATAGAATTTAGTAAAAATATTGTAAAAAGATTTTTGAGAATTGGTACTAAACTTCAACTTTGCGTAAACGATCAAACCCAGCGCAATGTTGATCAACACAAAAGTGGTCAAAGTTGACGATGATTTAGTCACAATTTGAAACACTATCCAATCTGATTGTGCATGTTTTTTTAGAATTTGTGCCTTAAACTTCGATTATTCCTCATGTTGATTTAGTGATAACTCATGGGGGCAACAACACTTTCACCGAAACTTTTGCCATTGGAAAGCCAATGATTGTGTTGCCATTGTTCACTGATCAGAACGACAATGCACAGAGACTGCATGAGACTGGCTTTGGGACACGTATCGATGCGTATACTTTCACAGAACCAGAACTCACTGAAGCCATTGACAACATTTTGAGCAATTCAGAATTGAAAGTTGAAAAAGGCTTCTCAAAGAATTCTCTCATTAAACCATCACGAAGAATAGGCTTTGCTAATTGAGAACAAATTAGAGAAATTGTAATATTCTAAGAATAATGTTTTGTTTTCTTTGTAACCGAATTTGTGAGTTTAAAATGCTATTTTATTTTCGTTAAAATTCAAAACGTGTAAAATATTTACTGTTGCAATCGGAAACAAAAACAAAACCATGTGGCCATGTAATCACACATATCCGCATGAAACATTTCCGTCTGCCAGCAACCCTAAATGAACATCAACTCGGTATTGAAGAACAATAATCCAAGAAATAATGAAAGCAATTAGCGCCATTTAGTGTAGAAAAAACAAAATTTTTTAATAGGTTTAGTACATTAAAATACTAAAAGAACAATTTAAACAATAATTCGATGCACAAGAATCAATTGACAATTCTGTACAGATCTTGCCTTCAGTGATGGCTCATTTGACCCGCTTGTAGGAATTGGAGCTGGTCGCCTTGAAGAGGGGGCCAAACAAAAACTTTTCGACAGGAACAGTGAAACCATCAGAGCGAATCACAGTGCCCAGACCATTGCCCGCAGTGACCATGACATTAATGGCCAGTATGTTGTCGACATATGCGGCCCACTGAATAGTCTCAAGAGCTTCCGGTTGTGAGATTGTGCCCAAACGCATCCAACATTCGACAACCTTGCCAACTCCTTCCAGGTAGTAGTATTGGTTGTACTCGTGCAACTTGCTACGGTCAAATTGTCCAAGTTCGGCCGGCTCGACAGGTGGCATAGTTCCAGGGCGAAGTTCCAGTCCTCCCCCAGTAGCCGCATTCTCTTGAACAGCGATCTGTGCATCGTGACCAGTGCCTGGTCCAAGTCCACCGCTGACCTGAACTTCTTGGCCACCACCACCAGTAGGGGAAATCTCCTGGGCAGTAATCTGATCGTGACCAGTGGCTGGTCCCAGTCCACCGGCGATCGGTCCGTCTTGAGCCTTGGCCTGTACATCTTCCTTTTCGGCCGAATTCTCCTGAACAGCTCCTTCATCGGTCTTGTTAGACATTTCCGCAGTGACAGCTCGGTTTAGCTCAGGGACATTATCTTGAGTAGGCCCACCCGAACCACGTTCAACATTTTCTCCCTGTGAGCCACCAACTTGTTCCACACATTCGTCGGCATTCTCGTTCACATTTTTGATTCCCGACATAGGTGATAACTGAAAGAATTAATAAAAAGAATTAATAAAAGAGAAAGGAAAAAAAAGTAAAATAAAGTAAATATTAGTTAAAATTAATAAATAGATTGCAAAGAGCGATAATAGGTGTCACTACTGTGGGTGAGAGTGCCACGTGACACAAAAGGGGCAGTTGAGGAAAGAAATGTGGACGTGGATAGAAGAGTAGAACGAAAGGCAGAAAACGTCACGAGCTACGTCACGTCTGTTGAGTCTAAATAACACGTATCATAGCAGAGAAAAAGAAACTTGGAAATGGGAAATGTCCCTACTCGATGTCAGAGGATGGACAGTAGGACAGTGTCGTAGGTCGAAGGTCAGGTATGAGATGCATCCCATAGGTGAGTGAGGCGGTTGAAAAGGCATAGAGTGAAGGTAGTAGAGGGAGGGAAGAGAAGACCGATTCGTGCTGGTGTGGAGTAAGGAGAGGCGGGAGAGGGCGAGGGACAGTTAGGAGGATTGCAACATTGCGTAAGGTAGTGAAGAGTAGTTGACAGGTAGAGAAGAGTGATCGTAGGTGAGATAAGACAACGTTCATTCACTTACATGACTAGTACGGAAAAGTTAACCAAGAATAGACAAAGATGCAACGCTGAGGGAGGAGTTGTCGAGACGCACACAATACTGAGAACGTACACAGAACTGCACTAAAGCAAGCAACAAATTAAATGACACAACACGATACACAAACCAACATAATAAAGAGAAAAATACAGTTCGAATGACAAGGCAAAAAGGAGAACTTTAAGAAATTTCGATATGGAAAGCTCGATTCATCAATTCGATACTTGATCAATCACTTTTCACACATGTTTTCTGGCGAACGTGATGATAATTGGCTCGAACGAGTCGTGTCACTCGTGTAATTTAGTTTAGTCCTCAAAGTCAAATTGAACGAACAATTTGGACATTTGAGCAAAAATATATTTGACCATTGCTCCGACTGTTCGCACAAACATGACAAAACAAAACAAAAGCATAGTTGTAATTGCAGATTTTGATTTGTTTTGTTGGTTTTTTTCGTTCGATACTTTTCCGAATCAAATTAGCGATAGTCAAATGAGCAAATTGGTGATTAAAGCACTGAAACTGATTTTGACAATTACAAATTTGTCTCATGAAGACTCATCACATGAAACTCCTGATATAAAATAAAGTTTTATTAGGGAAATAATTAAGTAATTAAAATCATTTACATTAAAATCGTTTGTTAGTTTATTGATTAATTTTCTATATTTTCAGTTGATTTGGTTTCAGTCAAACTTTGAACAAGTCGAAAATGGACAATTCAAATGTGCAATTCAGGAATGTAAAAGACAAGTCACGAAAAGGGAATCTCTTAGAGGCAATGTCTACTTTACAATGCAATTCATTAGACTAAACTGGGCGACTAGTGGATCGAAAGCATTGTGTATTCCAACCCTCTTCAATGTTGAAATGAATTGATGAGTTGTAGATAATTTGAAACGAGACACAGTGGTCATTACCTGAACTTCTAAAGATGGCTGGCAATGTGAGAGCAGATTATGGTAAAGATTTTTCCATGGTTTTTTGGCCGAATTGCTTAGTTCTTTATTTTGTCACTAGGTGGAGAAATAGTTAATTTGACTTTGAAATTACGAAATTGGCGTACATTAAAAGTTGTCGGGTTGAGGTGATTTTTTAAAGTCGAAAGAAAAGTAAAATTACTCCAAATGTGCAATTTCCAAATGAAATTACTCACTCACCCAGAAGCTCGTAATAAATAAGTGAATTGGAAATAAGAATGAAATGAGCTGGTTTCGAGTGGGATACCATAACGAGCCCAACCGTAATGAAATGAGACGAATAAGACCAGATACCGGTGAAATTACAACATTATTCAGGAAACGGGAAAAGTCTGGTGAGCGGATCAAACTCGAGTCACAAGTTCATCTTACAACTTGCTAGTTTCCTCAGAGTTAATCTAATTGACCAGCTCAGTCACTGTTGAATTTTCATGCAAATAAGACTTGTTCCTTTTGCATTCTAAGACAAACGCAAACTTGAGTAAATTCTCATAATTTCTCAATCAAGTTATTCTCGATGGCAATAGTCTCGATAGCTTAACAATCAACTGACTGAACTTTCTTCCAACTTTGCCCTCTTCACTTCAATTTGGGCATTCAATTGGCTATAGCGCTACTCTTTACAGGACATTATAGCCAATGATATTTCAGTGGACCAAGTCTTTCTATCAAAACCATGTTTTGATTTACTAGAGTACTTCCCGTTATCTATACTTCGATGCGATTCATTCATTCATTCACTTTCACTCAATGTTGATTCAGCCAATAAACTTTAATCAACCAGTTGATTGAACGGCAAACGATCCGGTTATGTGAAAAGCTACTTTTTGTCAGAATAGTTGCTCCCTCTCTACTCAACCAATCACGGCCATGCACTACTCATCACTTGGTCATCAACTAGTGTGCACATAGCCGACAATCATCACATGGAGTGACTCAGCATTACTGCTTTCTCTCACTATATAAGTCTGTGGACTGAAGCAGTCTGTCATCGTGTGCTTTGTATGTTTAGGATGATGTTCTATTTTACTTAGTGATCTCTTCTTTTGTAGGTAATTACCGAAACCTCTTACTGGTCTCTCTCCTCAGTTGTTTGGACAACTGTCACCTACTCAAGCCCGTCTCTCATCATCAAGCCCGATCACCATTTTCTATGTTGGACACGAAGATCTGATTCTCGTGTATCTTTTTATTTATTCCATCAATAAAAGCTTTTAACCTAACACGTTATCAGCACGAAGCTCTATGATGGAATTTGTCAGCATACTAATTTGTGTCCTCATCAGTTTGGGTGTCTGCTTTCTCTTCTGGGCGGTTCTCGGTTTTGGTCAAGGTTCAAATGTTAATCCACCGTTACCCGAAAGAAGAAACTATCAAGAAAATGAAATTACTCGTCTAAATGGCACCAACTTCTCGAACTGGCAATTTATGCTTCGGATGAGTCTACGACGGATGAAAATAGAACATGCAATCAAAAGTCCTCAACCTATTAATTCTGATGCTAATCAGATCGCACTGGGCAAACTTTTAAGTTCTCTGGATGACCGTCACATATCTTTGGTTCGTGACATTACGTCTGCACATGGCGCTTTTGTGAAGATAAGCAACGAATACGTTACTAATGACGTTGTAAAGCAAGCTCTACTGGAAGGAGATCTGAGGCGTATTAAACTCGAAGGATTTTCTATCATCAAAGTTCAAGAATATACTAAAGCTATTGGACAGAAGGTGGACGATTTACGTATGGCAGGAGCAGAGTTTACTCACGAAAAGGAGTTGTGTTTTTATGTTGATAACCTGCCTAAGGAACTGATTCCGTTCAAGTCTTCTACTTATCAGCAATTACAAACTTTAACCAAAGAACAAGTTCATCTGAATTTAATTCAATACTGTGGTATGTTGAATGAAGGCAAATCTGAACAAGCTTTCTCTTGCAAGGAAACTCGTAAACCTTTATCAAGCAATGAATTTTATCAAAGACGACCGAAATGTTTCTACTGTGGCCGAATTGGACATATCGAGGTCAAATGCTACAAGAAGAAGGCTGACATGGAACGCAATGGTGGTAAACCTACTTCTCAGTCAACTTCTATTAATACTAATGCTAAAGCTGTAATAAATGATTTTAATCAGTACATTGTTGAGTGGATTGTCGACTCTGGAGCCTCAAGTCATTTTATCACAACGGACAGACATTTACTCAACGCTATCTCAATAAGTCAGTCAGTCAACACAGCAAGCAATCAACAGTGCAGAATCTATCGCCAAGGAGACTATGTTCTGGTCACTGGTCCTGAAACCTTACGGCTTAAAGATGTGAAACTCGCACCTGAATTTAGTGCCAATCTCCTTTCTGTCAATAAGTTAACGAAGGATGGGTTTAAAGTGATATTCAGTGCAAAGGAAGCGATTGTCACCAAGGAAGGAAAAATATACTTAAAGGCAAACCGAAGTGGTAATCTTTACAAGTTTCATGAAGAACGTGCTCTTCTGGTATCTGCAAAACGAGCTATCGATTGGCACAGTGTGTTGGCACATGCTGGGAAAGACAAGCTGACTAAACTGAAACAAGCCTACAATCTACTACTTGATGTACAAGACCAATGTGTGACATGTGCCCGCTGTAAGTCAAAACAGTTACCTTACCCAGCATCTACAACTCGGTCCTCTCGTCCTCTACAACTAATTCACTCTGATGTTGGTGTTGTCAATATGCCAGTCGGCTATGACGGTTCACTCTATTTTCTCATCTTCATTGATGATTTTTCTCGATTTGTTGAAGTATTTCTTTTGAAGACCAAGTCAGAAGCCATTGAATGTTTTCGTGAATATATGGCCCGAATGGAGAAACAATTCCCAATTGGAATCGGAGCATTGAGAACCGATAATGGAGGAGAATATACTTCAAACGAATTTAGTGAGTTACTCAAGGATGAAGGCATCTATCGTCAATTAACAGTTCCATACTGTCATCAACAAAATGGCGTAGCAGAACGAACGATCCAGAAAATTCAGACAATGGCCCGAACTATGTTATTTGAAAGTTGTATGCCTCTTCGTTTCTGGCCAGAAGCAATTAGAACCGCATGCTACATCGCTAACAGACTACCTCATGCTTCAATCAATGATGAACTCCCGTGCAAAAAGATGTTCAATCAGGAACCTGAATTTGAGAAAATGCGAACATTTGGATCCGTGGCTTACAGTTGGATACCACATGAGAAAAGAAGAAAATTTGATCCTACTTCTGAGGAACTAATCTTTGTTGGCTACTCTTACAACGCTAAAGGCTATCGGCTGCTGAATCCATCCACCAACAAAGTAATCAATCAACGGAATTGTGATGTGTGGAATGGTGTTTTCCCGATGTGTATCAAGTCCATGAAACAGCAAAAAGAAGATAAGTGTGAGTGTGAAACCAACAAAGAAAAACAATCACCTAGAATAATATTTGGTGTTGACGTAAGCAACAACAGAGAATGTGAGGAAGAAGATTTTGATTCTCTTCCGGAATTGTGCAATGAACCATCTAACACTGAACCAAGGGCTGAACCTGAAGTAACACAACCTCAAACCAGAAACTTACAACTAACTTCAACGGAATCTCAAACAGAATCTACAGTTGATCTTCAGGTACCAAGTGAAGCAGGCCCAGAGACAAGAGGTGAGCCTACTGATCAACCGACGGATCCTCCAACTTTACCACCAGTGATGCAACCATTAGTGCTTCAACCAATGAATTCTCCACCTTTACCGCCAGTGATCCCACTGCCTCCGCCTCAACCGGTGAATCAACCACCAGTGAATCAACCACCAGTGGATCAACAGCCAACAATTCAGATCCGACCACTACTTCAACAACCAATAGTCGTTCAACCAGTTGAAGCACAAGGCCCAGGAATGAATCCACAAGCAATTGTACAAGTAATAAACGAATATGAACAACGAGTGGGAGGTGGTCCAGCACAAGATTTGAACTCTGTGCCTGATGGTGGAAATCCAGCCAATGATGCACCACAAGATAACAATCAACTGCCCCTTCAGAACGATAGACCACAACGTAATGTGAGACCACCTCAACGCCTGAACTATGTTGGTCCTGGAGAACAAGGTCTAGTGGTCAATCAAACTCTACCTGAACACGTATCTGTCCCAACTAGTTACTCTGAAGCACTCAGGTCACCCGAGAAGGAATATTGGATTGAAGCTATGACTGATGAGATTGCCTCACTGAATGCTCACAATGTTTACCAAATAGTGGACCAAAGTCGAGTGGGCGAACGGAAGTTGATATCAACCAGATGGGTCTTTGACATTAAAAAGAACTCTATTGGAGCAATTGTTCGTTTTAAGGCTAGACTCGTAGCCAGAGGATTCAATCAAAGAAAAGGAATCGACTATGAAGAAACTTTCAGTCCCGTCGTATCGTTTACTGCTATTAGAGTAATGATGGTAATAGCAAGTCAAAGAAAACTTCTCGTTCACCAAATCGACATAAAGACAGCTTTCCTGAATGGCGACCTCGATACAGTCGTGTACGTCAATCCACCTGAAGGTTTCCATGATCCAAACATGGTCTGGAGAGTAGACAAGGCCATGTATGGTCTCAAGCAAGCCCCAAAGTGCTGGAACGAAAAGATGAACACCGTCTTGGAACGTCTTGGATATCGAGCCATTAGATCTGATCAATGTCTCTATGTAAAAGAAAACACTTTTCTACTCGTATGGGTCGATGATATCCTCATCTTTACTGAAACAAGTGAGCAGATGCATGTGATCAAAGAACAATTGAAAAAGAAATTGGAACTTCGTGATCTTGGCTTGGTAAATCGGTTCCTAGGCGTCAACTTCACTCGAAATGAATCAGGACATTTTTCACTTTCTCAAGAAACATACATCAACGATTTACTTAATCGATTCAACCTAGAAGACGCAAACCGAATTCGATCTATACCTCAACTAGATAAGATCGACCTATCAAAAGGCCAAATTGATCACTCCCTACCAATAAGAAGCCTTGTTGGAAGTCTGCTCTATCTAGCCAATCTAACCAGGCCAGACATCGCTGCTGTGGTAAATTTACTATCCCGACATCTTCATGAACCAACACAAACTGTTTGGACCTACAGTAAACAAGTACTCGCGTATCTCAAGTACACGAAAAATCTAACGCTCAACCTTGGAAAGTTCGATGACTCAAATTTGATTTGTTATGTCGATGCCAACTATGCTACAGAAGGTGATCGAAAGTCTCAATCGGGCTCTCTACTTCAACTTAACGGAAGCACTATCAGTTGGTTTAGCCGTAAACAGAAAACAGTCAGCACATCGACTACTGAAGCAGAGTACACTGCTATGGCTATGGCTTGTAAGGAAGTATTATGGATGCAGCAACTACTACATGAACTGTCATACCAAGTACAAATTCCTACCACTATTTACGAAGACAACATTCCTGCAATCCAAATTGCCCATTCTCAACGAAGCCTGTCAGACACCAAACACATAGATGTGAAGATGCATTTCATACGAGATTACTGCCTCAAACGGTACATCGAGATCAAGCATATTCGGACACAAGAACAGCTGGCTGACAGTCTGACGAAGCCAATGAACAATGTCAATCATGTTCAACGGATACTCCTGGGACCAGGTGGTCAAGTAGCTCGGGACCAGGGGGAGTGTCAGAATAGTTGCTCCCTCTCTACTCAACCAATCACGGCCATGCACTACTCATCACTTGGTCATCAACTAGTGTGCACATAGCCGACAATCATCACATGGAGTGACTCAGCATTACTGCTTTCTCTCACTATATAAGTCTGTAGACTGAAGCAGTCTGTCATCGTGTGCTTTGTATGTTTAGGATGATGTTCTATTTTACTTAGTGATCTCTTCTTTTGTAGGTAATTACCGAAACCTCTTACTGGTCTCTCTCCTCAGTTGTTTGGACAACTGTCACCTACTCAAGCCCGTCTCTCATCATCAAGCCCGATCACCATTTTCTATGTTGGACACGAAGATTTGATTCTCGTGTATCTTTTTATTTATTCCATCAATAAAAGCTTTTAACCTAACACTTTTCAGTTCTCCTGGCAGTCTTTTCAATAATTGAAATATCACAAACCACATCTGAGTTCGTATCATATGAAGACTCACATTTGCCATTTTAACCACTTGACTTATCACCCAGTCAATAACCACAATCCACACGTGAAAGTAACTGTCGCAGACGCAATTTTTTCAATCATCTCTCTACATTTGTTATTCTGCGCCTCTGTGAAACTGGTCAGTCAATGTCCTTCAAGATGGTGGCAGTAGCGTCCTCGTTAGAGAGTCGATGCAAGAACTTGGGTATTAAGTGAGTCCTATGCAATAGAGCTTCTGATTTGACTGCAAACTTGAGCTTTTCAACTTAGCCAAGAGTGGCTCGATGATTGACCGATTTATGCGGTGCTTGTTGATAGTCACTCCCAAGTAGAACAGTTTATCATCGCCACTGAACTCCGAGTCTCCAAACTTGAGTTGCCTTGTACTGCCTATGGTGAGAGACTTGAAGGAATTAACACTCAGTCCTACCGATAGGTAGAAGCTTTTTGATGGAATCGCTACGGATTTAAATACTAATTCAATTTGTAACATTTATTGTGTTTGGTTAGTAGTATATAATATGTACTTGATTATGTGTTAATATTTGTTTGTGGTTTCGAATGCAATTTTCCCAATTAAAGGTAATTCGAGTTCATATTCTCAGCTTAATTCTACTATCGTCGTCTATATCGTCTTCTCGTGATCTGTCTGTGATTTCTGCAATCTGGTCATTTTGGATTCATACTACTTATTCTGGTCAATGCGCAATTTTATTCAAATAAAAAATTTGTTGTTTAAATCAACCATTTCCACTAATTTCAAATATAATTGCTTCTCATTTCATTTCAAGCACAACTTTGCTTTTAATAAAATCTAGAGGTGAGACCTATGGTTGTTCAAGTTGTGGCATAGATAAATATGCACATTTTGATCCTTTAGTACCTTGTACCGGGAAGTGTATCCATTTTCTTGAATTGCGAGTGTTTGTATGAGATGAGACCTATGGTTGTTCAAGTTGTGGCATAGATAAATATGCACATTTTGATCCTTTACTACCTTGTACCGGGAAGTGTATCCATTTTCTTGAATTGCGAGTGTTTGTATGAGATGAGACCTATGGTTGTTCAAGTTGTGGCATAGATAAATATACACATTTTCATCCCTTAATACCTTGTAAAGGGAAGTGTATCCATTTTTCTTGAATTGCGAGTGTTTGTATGAGATGAGACCTATGGTTGTTCAAGTTGTGGCATAGATAAATATGCACATTTTGATCCTTTACTACTTTGTACCGGGAAGTGTATCCATTTTCTTGAATTGCGAGTGTTTGTATGAGATGAGACCTATGGTTGTTCAAGTTGAGGTCAAGATAAATATGCACAGTTGCATCCTTTAGTACCTTGTACCGGGAAGTGTATCCATTTTCTTGAATTGCGAGTGTTTGTATGAGATGAGACCTATGGTTGTTCAAGTTGTGGCATAGATAAATATGCACATTTTGATCCTTTAGTACCTTGTACCGGGAAGTGTATCCATTTTCTTGAATTGCGAGTGTTTGTATGAGATGAGACCTATGGTTGTTCAAGTTGTGGCATAGATAAATATGCACATTTTGATCCTTTACTACTTTGCAAAGGGAAGTGTATCCATTTTCTTGAATTGCGAGTGTTTGTATGAGATGAGACCTATGGTTGTTCAAGTTGTGGCATAGATAAATATGCACATTTTGATCCTTTAGTACCTTGTACCGGGAAGTGTATCCTTTTTCTTGAATTGCGAGTGTTTGTATGAGATGAGACCTATGGTTGTTCAAGTTGTGGCATAGATAAATATGCACATTTTGATCCTTTACTACTTTGCAAAGGGAAGTGTATCCATTTTCTTGAATTGCGAGTGTTTGTATGAGATGAGACCTATGGTTGTTCAAGTTGTGGCATAGATAAATATGCACATTTTGATCCTTTAGTACCTTGTACCGGGAAGTGTATCCTTTTTCTTGAATTGCGAGTGATTCGATGAGCCAACTGGTGTGGTTGCTCATTTTTAATCCATTTTAATATGCACAGTTTGACGCTTTCGCACTTTTAAAGAAGTCGATGCTGATAATCATGAAATTTGTTTGTTTAAACTGTCATATAGTATATGATAACCGATGAGTTGCGAAACGTGACGCTAATAGATATCACCAACGTTTTCCCTTTGCTTTTCATGATATTTTTGAATGTATATTGGATGATATTTTCATTTTATATTTGAATTCACTAAAGATGGAATTTGGCGGAACTCAAGAATAACAATTCAAACTAAGTATTATAGATAAACATTTTTTAAACATTTTAACTATTACCAAAGCATGCCAATTCGAGACAACACCAAAGACTTAACGAGCACATTTGGTTGCACTTAAAAATTGTACATTTTAAAAGTGTACTGCACATTGCAATGCCCATCAATCTCATCTATATGATAAAATAACATTACTGGATGATGATGTTCACGCAGATGATGTCAATGTTGGTGTAGATACTAGTTTTAGAAACAGCAGGCGTTATGAAGCCCTCTTGCTTTCTTATTTTTCATAGTTAAACAACGCCGTTGGCGTATAATCGGAGCGAACGGTATAGGAGATAGAAAATGTTTCGTTGGATATCACTCCCTTCAAGTGATAGTAACTTCAAATATTTTGAGGTACACATTATTTTGTACCATAATCATCGACAAAAATCCTCTAAAGTTTATGTATTGAGATTTTTGGAAAAGATTGTATTCGTGATTTTTCATATAAAGCAAAGACATTTTCTCCCTGTTTTGGAAAAACTATTTACACTTATATTCTCACAATCGAGTTCAATCAAAAAATCTTTAGGAAACCGATCATATCTCGTATTCAGTTTGGGTAGCTTCATGATCCAGATCTGTAAAAGCCAAAAACAATGGTATGACATGGTGGGCCATTGCAACCAACAACTAGGATTATGAATTTGTTTAATTCCAAAACGGAATTAAAACATGGGAAATGCCTTAGCATTTAAGATAATTTAAAAGTTTCGTTTGAAGTTCAAAATTTGAACTGAAGTACTATCTTTACTCTTTAAAGAACTCTCTGTAGTTCTAGAAGTAAGTGTGAATTTTCGTTTGCTTAGTCGTGAAGTGCAAAATCATTCAAAAGAATACTCTAAACAGCATAAATAGAACATTCTGAACATTACCATAAACATAAAACCAAAAACGGTTACTTTAGTCTTCAATCTAATGAGCTGCATCTTTATATTTTTTATTTATTGCACGATTCATTGAATCATGCGGGGCCGTTTATTTTAAAATAGTGTGTTTGAACAATGTGTTTAAAATGAGAGATTAAGCACTAGACGACCAACTAAACAGCCTCGAGGGTGAGCCCGGGCTGGATAGGTACAAGTCAATGCACCGAAGTGTTTGAAGTGTGTGTTTAAAGTGAGAGTTTAAAATAAGAATAAAAAAGAGTTTAAAATTTGTGTTTGAAAGGGAGAGTTTGAATTGAGAGTAAAATGTGTTTGATAGGCTTAAGTTTACAAATAAATTAACAATATAATGTCTTCTATAATATGACAAAATAATGTCTTTTGAAGAAACAAACATATGTTTGTACGCTCATGAAGTTGTAGTAGGTGATTCAGTCTTATGCCTCTGTTGTATGTTCTTGAGATGATTGACAATTCTTGAAGTGATGCTTATTGTTGTTAGATGTAGAAAATAAATAGTTGATACGTGGGGCTTGCCTTCAAATAACGTTTGTGGCGGAATTGAGTTAAATTGGTAATGATGAGTGGGTAGGGGGAGGGAAAACACTTCTGGAACATGGCAGTTACTATTATCACAAGCCCTTAAAATCAAGTCCAATCGACTAATCGAAATGGACCAAGAATCACAACGACTCAAATGTGCTCAAAACATCATCAAATCAAATAAATGAATATAAAAATCAAATAATCAAGTCCAATCGACTAACGAAATGGACCAAGAGTCATCTAGACTCAAATGTACTCAAAACATCATTAAAATAAATAAATGAATAAAAAAGATCAAATAATCGAGGCCAAACGACTAATCGAAATGGACCACAAAGCACAAATGACTCAAATGTGCTCAAAATTCGAATAAATAAAAAAAAGATCGATCAATCAAGTCCAAACGACTAATCGAAATGGACCAAGAGTCAACTAGACTCAAATGTGCTCAAAACATCATCAAATCAAATAAATGAATAAAAAGATCGATCAATCAAGTCCAAACGACTAATCGAAATGGACCAAAAGTCACAAATGACTCAAATGTGCTCAAAACATCATCAAATCAAATAAATGAATATAAAGATCGATCAATCAAGTCCAAACGACTAATCGAAATGGACCAAAAGTCAAAAATGACTCAAATGTGCTCAAAACATCATCAAATAAATGAATATAAAGATCGATCAATCAAGTCCAAACGACTAATCGAAATGGACCAAAAGCTGCATCTTTATAATCACAATCGGATACAATCGATCAATAAAATCAATCAAAATATATCTTAAGAAAACACTAAATATAACATTATACCACAGTGGTACATCACAAAGGTCATTGAATCAAAAGTTGTGCGAAAACATCTATATTATCACAACCAGAAAAATATGTTCGGTTAACATGTTCAGTTCTACATAATTCAATTCGTATTATCCATAAAGTATAGTATGTAAAAATATTGCCCTGTAGCTGACAATTTATCTCTGACATTACTCAAATAACTTCGTCAGAACACAGCCCCAACAACTATACTTTCAAAAAGTAATTTGGTTTCATATTCACTTATAAGTTATGCACCAAAAACAGAGTAACAGGGTAAATTAAACGTGCTTTAATTGAAAGTGTATTAGAGGATCCATGACAACTCCGCGACAAGACAAGTCCGCGACAGCATTTTATTTTTTATTTGCATAATTAGGGGGCGGTGCTTATGTTAATTGTTGTCGCGGACTTGTCTTTTTGAACTTTTTTGATTATTTTTAGGACAAGTCCGCGACGATAATCAAAAAATAGTGAAACAAACTCAATTTGTGTTTGATTTATAAAAAAAATAATATAGCAAGGGCGAAATCAAACTTTTTAAAGGTAATTGAGCAAAAAATTAACTCAATCAAAATATCAGAAGTCAAATGAATATGTACAGTGTACAGTGTGAAATTTACAAGCCCCAATTAATTCTTATGCATCTATTGACTATCACCAATCGATAATTAGGAGATAATAACGTAAATCAAGTGTCTTATGTTTATCTAATTTGATTGTTCATTGTAGTTACCATAATTACAATGATTAAAGTTGTAGACTAGGAATTGTCTTTGATTTTTTGAATTGATTCAAAAGAAGCCATCGATGATCGTAAATTAAGTGCTTGAGCTATTGCATTAGAATTATTTAAATTGTATTTCGTATAAAGAAACAATATTACAAATTAAAATTAGATCAAAACAAAAAGTCGCGGACTTGTTTTTGTCATTTTTCTGAAATATTTTAGGACAAATCAGCGACTGCTTTGATTCGTATGCAGTAGCATATTATATTAATTCAAATGGCATATTTTGGGCACTCCCTAATCATCAGAATCAAGGTAATAGATAGCCAGTTAGCTAAAAATGATTAAAATACTCATGAATAATGAAAGAGGTGCAAGATTGCTGCATAAACAAAGCATGCAATGTGGTTGAGTGAATTCCATTGGCGTATTCTGAAGATGTGTTAAGTGCTGTGAGTGAACGGTGCCTCTGCCTTTCACAACACTAAAGATTAAAGTGCTTCGTCCCACTTTTGCCTTCCTCTGTATTACTGGGTGTTTCCTAAGATAAGCTCCTCCTACTTATGTCAATGAGACAAAGAACGTCGCGGACTTGTCCAAAAATATTTATTTGACATTTCTAAAGACAAGTCCGCGACTTTTTGTTTAAGCAACATTTTGATGTGCCAAATTGATACTATTGATTTAAATAATGTTCCAATAGTCCCAAAGTAATTTTTAGTTTACTTGAAGAACAATTCAATGCCGTCGCGGACTTGTCCAAAATGATTTATTTTGCATTTTAAAAGACTAGTCCGCGACATTTTTAGCAACTCTTATTTTCAGGTGTCAAATTAGTTCTATTGATTCAATAAATGTTCCAGCAGTGTCAAAGTAATTTTAAATCCAGTTAAAGTGACAAATGATAGTTGTCGCGGACTTGTCCAAAAACAGTTTTTTAATTCTAAAAAGAAAAGTCAGCGACTTTTTTCGGAAACCCTCATTATCACTTGTAGAATTGATCTTTATACTCGAATAAGGTTCCAACAATTCAAAAGATATTTTGTAGCTACCTTGTAAACTCAAATAAAGTTGATTTCAAATCCAATAGCTTCATTATGCCGTAGATGTTAATTAGTAGAAGGTATTCAAAATCTAACAATTAAATTCATAAAAATAGTAAATGGCTATCTCCGAAATCTAGTATGAGGCTACGATGTGACTTCCATTCATATTTTAATTTCGAGTGGAAAGCAAAGACCAAACATCGGTCATGACTCATTACAATAACATTCTGAACCAACCAAGGAAACCAGTTTGCTACAGCACAAATCTGAAGCAGAAAAGTTTTGGCTTTGAAATTTAATTCTGTATTGTTAATTATTCAGAAAGCGAATTGTGTTGTAGAGTCAATAACTTACAGAGAAACTCTCTGCAATCCGATGTGATTATTGTACAATTTGTTTTGTAGACTCTTTGTGACTCTGGAGTTACTATTTATTCTAATTGACAATAAACAGTCATCTGAGAAAAGTAAACTCAATTGGAAGAACTGGATCCAGTCGACTTACACTTTGATTTCAATAAGAGTCAACAAGCTCAATTCGTTAAGCCCTCTTCTAAAAAAATATTCTGGGTTGAATCGTAATTAATGCAACTTAAATTCAGGTCAATTACACTTTACGAATATTGTCGCGGACTTGTCTAAAAATATTTATTTGAACTTAATTATGTTAATTTTATGCAGAATTAGCCCCGCCTTTAAAAAAATATATTATTTGTCGCGGACTTGTCTTGTCGCGGACTTGTCCTGTCGCGGTATTAGATAGTGGGATGATGATTCTTTGTATTAATTCTATTTAATAGATCATACAGACCTGCACAATGTGCACATTAAATATTTTAGTATCAGCATAAACAGTTACAGTATAATGCAATTCGGTCCAATGAAAGCACAATAACACCTACTACTCGTATGTAAATCCCATCACTCCAGTGTGGGTGTAGGTGTTACTGCGCATCCTCTTTGCGCACAGCGGGCGGGCTACTCGGCGTGTGTGCTTGTCTGTGTCACACAGCCACTGTTGACACTCGGGTCCTACACATTCCTATACAAAATTTTGAATTTTCAATAAATCATAACTCCCTTACCCTTTGGCTTACAGTGAGCTATTTTCGCACTGCACATCTTCACCACAACCAGGACATTGTGTTAAATTTTTAGACCGATCCATGCAGTAGTTTCGGAGGAGTTATCCGGACAAGAAATCCAATTCTCCCAAATTTTTGGGGGTAGACTCGTCACTCACTATCTCTCTCACACCCTCGCTACGCTCGGGTGTTCGTTCGTCAGTTCGCTCCTCTAACTAACTAATTATCGAAGTGGAATCAGTATTGTCGCAACAGTGCGTCGATCTCACTTTTGATTGAAGTCAAATTTATCAATGATCAAGTGACATAGGTGTGACTGACATCGATTGACTGGTTTGTGGAGCGCTAGATCGATAATTGAATGATGTTTACTGTTTCATGTTTGAGAATGACTGGTCTATGCATCTCAACCCAAAATCACACGCACAAATGTATCACAAGTCAACGGTTAGTTTGCAAGTTACTTTGATTGAAGTGATACTTGACTTCAAGATCACCAAACTCGAGATCATCAATCAAAGTCTTCGCCTTTGAAGATCTCATCCTCATCACACGAGTCGACCTCATAGGCATAAAAGTCATTGTCTTCATCCGAGTCGGAGTCAAAATGGGCAAAAATTTTCGATTTTTGCGAATATCTTGGCTGGTTGAAGTTACGATAATTGCAATAAATCATCATATAATGAGCGAGATTCTCGAATGACATTCTTGTGCGATTGTAAGTGAGCACAAGTTTGTACAAACTGAAGAATCGCTCAACACAATCCGAATTAAGTAAAGTAAATAAATAAGTAAATAAGTAAAAACACCAACATTCACTACACGACACTAATGCACATTACACTGAGCACATGCGTACCGCCCTTCTTTATGCAAATGCCATTCAAGTGAGACAAAGTCGACGTTTTTGTTAATGACGAAGTTGAATTTGTCCAGAATGGCAGTGCCAGATGTAACATTGAACCATTGATCACAGTTGGCTTGGAGTTTGTCGCGAGTCTCACGCACTATTTTGAGAGGCTTCTTTCACAGATATGTTTCTTTGCTCAAGTAATATTATTAGCCCAGCTAGGAAATAATAACGTAAGCTCACTTCCATTATCAGGTTCTTTAGGTAGAGATTATCCCTAAGCAAGTCTCGAATCAACTAAATCTCAATTTAGTCTTTCTCGTCTAGTTGTTGGAGCACTTTGAGAATGACGTCAAAGTTGTCTGCGGCAAATTTAAAAGTTCGCAACCATGTCCCCCATCTAGTCTGAACATGTTTGGGTGGTAATTTTTGCCATTTGGGTCGAGAACACTCACAATGGACACAAAACCTTTACGCAGAAGAATGTCTGTAGATTCGTCTATGGAAATTGAAATCGGTTGATCGCCAATTTCCTTTCGAATATGTTCGAGATACTTTTCAGAGCACAGTCCGAGGTACTTTGAGCGGAGCAGACTGACACTGAAACCAATGCGTTTAGTGAATTTATTCAAAAAATTCCAGCTAAACTCAGTAAATCTGTGCAGTGGAATGTTGTTTCCGACCCGTGCATACACCAGTTCCATTGCATAATTGCCTCGGTCGATCCTGTCAGTGTTGCCTTGGACCAACCGTTCACATTTGGTGTGATAGTCACTGTGCATGTGCCGCTCAATGTTGGATTCATCTTTGCAAAACCAAACATAGCAAATCAAGAAAAAATTAACACAAGAAAACATCACAATTTTGTCTTTGTATCGCGTGAACACATTAGCTGGTTTAATGGTCTTGTTGAGTGCCTGGGAGATGAAATTGAGATGTTGAACAATTTGTTTGACATCATCTCCAGTGGTCACTTTGTACAAATCATTTTGCCTGACTCAAATACTATAATCTTGTCATCAATAGTCGCACTAATTGCTTTAAATTGATGAAAGTTGTCCGATCTGTTGTATCGTCAACACTCATTTGAATCTTTGACTCAAATTATAATCTTAGCATGTAACCATGTTGATTACTCAAATATTGATAAATATTGTTTGGTCTCGAGAAATGAGAGGAATCAGAATTTGGTCTGTGATAGACATCACACCCAGGATTCATCATACCCTGTCGGCCGACAGAAGAAGAATTTAG
This sequence comes from Rhizoglyphus robini, assembly GCA_023373905.1. Classification (NCBI taxonomy): domain Eukaryota; kingdom Metazoa; phylum Arthropoda; class Arachnida; order Sarcoptiformes; family Acaridae; genus Rhizoglyphus; species Rhizoglyphus robini. The sequence continues at coordinate 105,609 of JAKIJQ010000238.1, read as the reverse complement.
AGAAATATTGGGATAGGGAAATACCAATTTAAATGCGATTAGTAAACAGAAATAAGAATACAACTTACAAAATTAGTGAGAAATTCAATTTTCAAGTTGCGATTGGAAGAGTGGAATTTTGCAGTCAGGTTAGCAGTCAGATTTGCAGTCGGCCGAGGATACAGGTTTGGACTCACCAGAGTCCTGCTGACTTGAAAGGTTGATCAAAGGATATTTGACACCTTTTCGGGATTTATTGATATTTTGAGAGATGCGGCAGAAACCGTGACAAATAATAATAAAAAGGAATTAAATCGGGTTGAGTAGGTTGATTAAAATCGGGCGTAGAGTTAGCCAAAAAGGAGAGAAATGAAAGAGGAAATTTCCGGAGCTTACTGTATCCGTCGTTTGTGTTTTCTGGATTCTCCAAAAAGACGGTCACAAGTCGAATGATTTGTGTATTTGTGTAGCAAGCACCTGTCATGCATTGGTGAACAAATTCATGCCTGATGCATTATTTATGGCCTGAAAGTCAATTATTTGTTAATTACGGAAATCTCACTGCAAAGTCGACATAGTCAACAGGTGAAACGTAAAATCTCAAAGCCAAAACAATGAAGAGAAACGATGAAAACTTATTGCACGATTGAGAATTGTCGGGTGAGTGTTATTCTAAAACTTGTTGAATATATTGAAGTTGAGCCGAATTATAATTTGTACAGGCGACACTCTGCACATCAACTCAAGCATCTCTCAAATCAATCTCAACATCATCAGCAACTCAAAGGAAGAAGTTAGTCAATTTCACTATTGGTAACTGATTTGCCAGGAAACTGTAAAGTGAAGTTAATACCAAACAGTACAATTACTAACAAACAACATTTTTCAGGTGTAATTCAGGACACTTGTTAATGACAACACAAGGTGTATTCTGCCTACCTGATAATTTATTGCCTGACTATCAGTGATTCAGTGAAAATCAGAAGAATTTGAATTTGAAGTTGAATTTAAACGTACAACGTATAACGACAATCACTACCACGATGTACGTATGATTGACACTCAATCATGTCTTTATTGCAAGTATCAATGAAACAAAATGCGATCAACATATTTAGCTTTCCACACTTCATTCTTCAACTCAACTTGGCTACTTTTAGTTGGTGATTTAGTAATGTCTTAGATGTTACTAATGATTCTGATGGGCGACTAGGTTGAACTGCATTGTTGAACAAGTTTGAAGCTGGTGACGATGATGAATGTGTGTTAACTCGAAAGACTGAAGATGGCTTATGATGCAATGGCGATGAATGCAATGTAGGCTGAAAGGACGTTGGAATCAAATTTGATTGTGTTCCTGTTTGAGTCAAACTTGACTGTTGAGACATCGAAAAGGACTGTGATCTTATTTTGTGTTTGTGCTGAAGATGAATTTGCAATTCACTGCTACTCGGGAAGTTGTCGTTGCAACCTATTACTGGACAGCTATCGCTGGTACTGACTGGATTTGACTCGTTGAGAGTATTTGTGGACAGAAAACCTCAGTCACTTAATGTGCTTTGTGGGTAAGTTTGTGAATAATTAATAATAATACTTTGCTAACTTTGATCATAATTAGTAGAGAAATCAACAGTTGTTTGAAAGTTCTCATCATTATTTGCAATTCAATTACTTTCATTTTGAAGCAAAGTGTGTTTCGAAGCCGCGACTTGAGATGATCGTCTTGATACTGTTCGATTGATGGTAAAAATGCCTAAACATGAAGGTGTTGGCCGCAGATTCTCATCGTCGCTTTCGCGAAGATCATTGAGTTGAGCAGACGCTAAACGAGATCTTCGATGGTCTGTTGTAGTATTTCGTTTACTTATGTTGGAACTTTAGTTTAGATCCAACACGAGAAGGACAGAGCAGTGGTGGTCCACAATAAAAGAAAGTAAGAAAGCAAAACCAAATTGGTCGCGGACCGAAGTCACAAGTTGTGACTCACAACATGGATATCATATGTGTAGGGGTACGGCTGCTCGAGATCCGTTCAGAAGTGCACTCTGCTAATCCACAAACTCATTTTTCCAAAAGCTCATTTATGTAGGATAAGTTATGTCATAATTTATTGGAACAAACTGTTTATTATTATTGTTTATTATTTACATTGTATACAAACAAAATTGGTGTTTCAGGATACGAGAGATTGTTTGACAATGAATCAATCAAAGTGGAAAACATATTTTACATCAAATACACCATTTTAATGCCACAATAATGTGTATTACATAGTTCAAACAAGTAAACTAATCGTGCGCCGAGATTGGTCTTTTAATCCAAACCTGGAATATTCATGAGGAAACATTCGGAAACGATGGCATCAGCTCTTGGTGTGCGCCCAATAACGGCAACTTTCACGACCGGACTTTGGTCTAGACCAAATACACGTGTGTGGTTGCAATGGTGGAGTGCCAAATAGCACCATCAATGGTAGGCTTGATGACATGCTCATGTGGGAAGCATTTGGTAATGGTGAGAAATTGTGCTGTCATTGGGAACAAAATGGATAGTTCAGATCGGTGGTGGTTATGCGTGAAGATGAAAAAATGACGATATTCTGCTAAGAATTGTCTTGCGGTAATTACATTATAATGAAAATGAGAACAAACTGCCCGGTCAATGGCTCTCGAGTGTCGACGATCGTCAGTTGTCAATAGACTGTTGTTGAGAAATGCAAATTGTAAATTGGTTTTATCAAACATATCAACTACTGGCGTTGAGAAAGGCGATTGTGATTGAGGTGATAATAATTGAGGATTATGTTCAAATTTTCAATAACTTGATAAGTAGAAGAAATAAACAAAAATTGTTTCCAAAAACGATCAAACAACATTCCCAGGCATGAGAAGTTGTTAAGCTAGTTATAACTTGAGTGCCGCTGATGATGAAATTACTGCAGTAATGCAACATGTTGTAACTCGTTTAGTTCAAAATCTTTCCGGCCCACTTGCCCGCGGCCAATTGTGTGATGCTGAAATAGTTTGAATTATGTGACGAGCAAATTAGGCACTATAAAATTAGGGATGCTAAGGTACTTATGCATTTTTGATATAAAAGTGCGTTGAGCTGATTGAGTGATTTCTTCCTATAAGGACATCGAATTAGTCATTAATGGCATATCGATGGACACGATGAACGACACATTCGAATGGTGAGAAATACCGAGAGACGATTACGAAAGACGATAACGATGTATGGTTCGGTGAATACCCACACCGACGAGACAGGAGACAATGAAGAAGTTGAATCGTAGTATCTGAAAGCGAAAGACAAAATACAAGTAATCTAAGAGCGGAGGCACTGCATCCGAGGCGGGCAAGCAACAAATGTCGATAAGAAACGATGCTAAAACTAAGCAACTTCGAATAGTGAAACGTTGAGAAATATCGCTGGAGATCGTGAAACTATCCAAAAATGAGACGATCGAATACAATTGATACGAAGACGAATGAGAGACAGTTGAATTTGTGATTATTCATTGAGTGGTTGCTTGTTGATTTTTTTTAATTTCACTATTTTTTTGTTATTTTGATTTATATTGAGCTATTTACAGTTTCAGATAATTGATTGGCAACTAATTAGTAAAACTCATCATCAATGCGAACAGACATTGTTGCTGGAGATGAAAAGCGCGGCTGGTTGCTGACTGACGAAAGAGATGAGTCAAAGTTCGTCCAATAGATTCGATTTTTTAACGAATCTTGTCGTCTTGTCAACAAAATGAAAAGTGGCATCTTGGATTCGCCGGTCGAACGGTCGAAAACGCCCCAAAATCCGCCATTATTCAATAAACCAACGATTAGCTGACATGGATTTGTGTTAAAAGTCCTTGCCCAAATAAAAATAATTTCATTAGCTGCGGGATTAGCGTTTAAGTTCAGGTTCAACGGTTGAACTGAATGTTGTGAATGTGAATGTAAACAATGTTTACTAAAACTGCAGAGATAACTTGCGAAGTAATAGATTCTTCAGTTTGTTATCATCTCCACCAACCAAACTCAAACCATCTCAAAACAACTCCTAAACTATTCTCACCATAAAATATGGTTCGAAATGCTTCAATCCTTATTACAACAACGTTCAATGCACAAAGTTGTTTCGAGAAATGTAATTTACATTTTGTCATTTACGCTCTAATTACGTCAATCAACAATCAGTTAAGTGCGGTTATTGTCGTTTTTGTGTTTATGTTCACATTTGTCTGTGCTGAATGCTTTTTAGCATTCATCTTCATATTCATGAGATTAAATTTTTTTCATGGGTAATATGACACTTGAATTTGTGTCCTTTTAATCAAACAAAGTCTGATATTTCTTTTAAAGTCAACGTAAAAGTGCCAAAGTCACGATTGCAGCCACAAACATAAACATGAACTTTTCTTTACTCGTAACAATCACCCAAATGTATTGTCACGAGTGATCGGTGATCAGGCGTGGATGAAAGGGGTAGAGTAAGCACAAAGGTGACTTTTAATGAGGGCAGAGGTTACAAACAAAGTGAGACTGAGAACATTGAGAACATTACTCAAATGCCAGTGAGGCTAGGCTACAAGTGACATTCGAGTTCGACTAACTATTCGAAGGTCCTGTGACACTCGTCACATGTATCAAACGAATTTTTCACACAAAGTTGTCAACTCATCATTAGCTGTTGTTTTACAATAAATAAATAAATAAACATTTAAAATGTGCAAAAATAATCAGAATACAAATACAGGAAATAAATGTTTTAATGTGCCTTGCATAACAGAATAATACGTGCAAGTAACAGAAATTTTGATCGAGGCACCAATGGCCGCAACTTTACTTTCGACTCTTATATGGCTTTGACGATTCGGTGACGGCAAAGTTAGGGCCGAACTTGTAACTTGCGACCGGACGATCAAACCCGTTCATTAGTTCGATTTCGCATAAATTCGGGCCCGAAGCTTGAATCGCAATAACACCATTGATCAGGGCCACCCATCGGGTAGTGACGAGTCCACTTGGGTCACTCATGGAGCCGGTACGGGTCCAATACTCAGTCACGTGACCAATGTCCGTCAGGTGGTAGTACTTTTCGAACTCATGCACACGTTGAGTCATCGGTTCTAGGGCAGGTGGAGTTGTCACGCCAACAGCCGTCTGGGTGTAGAGGTCCTTGTAGTCGAGCATTCGACCATCCTTGTCGGTGTCATCCTTGTAGATGCGGTCGTTGTAGGGGTTTGGAGTTTGGATGGGGGCTAAAGTAGCCGTGAATTTGCCTTCAGTCTGGGTCAATTGACCATCGTTCAGGGTGTGACCATCCTCATTTGGGACCACTCCATCCTCCTTGTAGGTTTGAGCATCACGGGTGGTGGGCAAAGTCTCTTGGGTACCACCGCCTGCTTTTCCACCAGTGAACTGTCCATTCGTGGCGTTGACATTGGTACCAACGTTAACACTCCCATTCTGCTTGGCGCCCTCTTTGGCAGGCTCACATGATTCAGCCTCTTGCTGGATGCTTGATGGTTTGGGCATCTTGTGACGATCTAAAAACATTAATAAAAATATTAATACAAGTTGAAGCAAAATACAGAGGAAATGTACTTACAAAGCCTTAGAACAAGTTGTAACTGACACACAAAGAGATGCGATACGATAGCGAGTTGAAAGACCGACTCAAATCAAACAACAAACTCTAAATGACAGCATTACAATAAAACAACTGACATAAACCAACGAAAGAAAATTCGAATGACTTTGCAAAAAAGAAAACTTTCGATTTGGCAAACATGATTCATCAATTCGAAACTAGATGGCTCTCATGTGCTCTCATATTTGATTTTAAATATAAAAAAGATTTATTATTGATTCAATCAATATTTGTTTTAAAATTTTTAAATATTTTTTGTCCAATATTAAAAAATAATCAAAATAAAAATTAATTTGTTTTTAATTTAATTTGTTTTATTGAATATATAACTTTAAAAATTTATTGCAAATGGAATGATTTTCTTCAAGATGAGCAAATAACTTGTTTGCGCTTGAGAATTTTTCCTCGCTCTTGAAACATTTGTACTGATGTTGTCTTCTTTCCTCCTTCTTTAATTTTGGTTCAACGTAGATGAGTTTGAAATGGTCACAATTAGACGACCCATCGCATTCGGTACACTGAATAAAGTAGAAGTAGTTTACGCGCTCCATTCGATACTCGAGAAATGGTTCTAGAGATGGCCAGTTCCGTTGCACTTTCCACAAGCTCATTCTTTAATCTTGTCTTTATTGTAACAGTTGGCTTCTTTGTGACCATGAGCCAAACAGAGCGCACAAAGAGGACCATCGAGACATTCAACCACTCGACAGGCAGTCCAGTTAGAGAGATAGATTTTCTTTCCTTTCAGTCTTTTGAAACAATCCTGATCTACTTCAAAGACAAAGTGAGAATGGCCTTTTACTTTGGACTCGGTGAAGTACAGATAGCAAACAACTGTTGCTTCCAGTGCGCGTTCGACTTCATCTTTACTATCTTTCATCTGGCTTTGGTTGAGAAGGAATTGGACGAGTTGACTGATTATCGTTGTTTAGATTCATAGCAAGTGCATTTAAGAAATTTTTTGAATGGGGAGGTTGATGATCAAGTCAAGTGTTCGAGGTAGAAGCAATCACTGGACTCAGTTGTCGGTGTCGATCTCGATTTGTTTAATTTGGCACAGTGGAACTTGCATTTAGTAATGGAAAGGTACTGCTTTGTTTTTCAACTAAAAGTAGCAAGTCGCTATTTTGCTTTTGTAGCGTGGAGACAGCTTGTCGCAAGTCTAATGTTCATTGGACATAGTCTCCATTTGAGTCTTGGTTAGTTTCAGTTCTTGAAAAAAGTAGTACTGCAAGTGGGAGATCATTTGAGTTCGAAGCCTTTCCATAGCCAACAATTCCTTGGAACTTTTCAATCAACTCATGTTTCGATTCGTTTGACAGAGCGAATGGGGAGATTGAAGAATGTGATTGGTGTGCTCCTCCAGTTTGTTCAAGTCATCGATTACTGACGGTACTTTTAGGGTCAAAGTCGTTTGTTTGATCATTTGAGCTTTCGAGATCAGCACAGTTACAATATGTCTGAGAAGTTGGGCTTGGAATGTGAGTTCGGTCTTTGATACTCACTAGCATTTCAAGTGTGGTTCAATTTTATTGATCTTTGCAAGGAAAAGACACAAATTTGAAACATTGACGCGTCATTGGTACCATTGTATTGTGTTGGTATCGGGTGTGTTGACATTACCGATCATGTGTCCGAGTATACGGACAGATAATGAGCCTTCAAATTGAAATTACATAGTAAAAGTTAGAAATGGTCCACCCTATTATCATGATACTGACAAGGGCCCGTCATACTCTGTACAATAGAAATGGAAAAACCAGTTAATCTTGTTGACATTAAAGACACATTAAAGCAACAATTTGGTTCCCCAAAGTTCCAGGATATCCAGGAAACTCAATTGAATTTTGGGGGACATGGGTGGTCTGCTGCACATTACTGTTTTAACTCATGCGTGTATTTCTATGTGTATCGTCTTTTACTAATCGTCGTTCAACTTTGATAGTACAATGTGTGGGTAGCCGCGAAAATTAACAGTTAACTGTCATATGTTCATTCATACAAACGACAACAACAGCAAACTGACAGTCAATGTTTGTGTTACTTTAGCATTTTTCTTACTCTAAATTATAAGATTGTTCTATCTGCAAAATAGTATCCATCCTTGTTCCTTTCAATTGTATCCATTTGTGGAAAACATTCTTTTGTTTGTATTCATCCATTCTGACCACTGTTGTACAATTGCATTGTACATTTTCACGTTATTAATTGACGAATTCTATTCTAGATCTCGTTTGCATTTGTTTCGTACTTGTTTGGATTCGTTGGAATTTTACATTTTCTGGTTTTGTTTCACGGGTTGGCTATTCGCTCGTTCACTGTAGTTTGGTCTGGTTTGTAGTTATTTCCTATTAAATTCCCTAAAGTGTTTACATTGCAGACATTAGTTTTCTTTGGATTCGCATTTCCAAATGGACGAACAGATCGATTTAGGTAGTAAAGCTCCAAAGGAAGTCCTCAATATAATTGCTTTGTTGTGTCGAGCACACAATATCGACATGGACGAATTAGGATTGATTGTGAAGTATCAGAAAAAGTTCGATGTACACGAGACGTGGATGAGTGAACAGATCTCGAGGCAACTTTTGAAGGGCGAGGCAATCATTTCTAGTGAAGACACTCTGGACACGGATCCAGATAAGACACTCGACGAGCTTCTCGGTATTGGTGATGATGATGATGATGATAATGATGTTTCAGGTTGCACCATACTTTTTTGCGGTCTTTGAGATAGGTTTCTTGATAGTCCGATTGTTCAGTTCAGATCATTTGGTTCATTAATGACCAATTGGTTTGGGTTAGAACATTGTTTCGTCTTCTATTCTTATTCCTGTTCCGTTTACCAATGACTCGGCAAACTTCATACCAGAGTTGATCTATCGTGGCAAGACCAAAATAAACCTTTATTGTTACCACCCTTAGCTTGTCGTTGAATGTGCTCATTAAATCAGCCCAGAATCCTTTCGCGAGAGAATGTCTTTGGCTTGATGGCATGAAATGAGTCGGCTCTCTTGGAGTGTACTTTGGAATGACGCTTGAGCACCATTGCTGATGACCTGTTACGCTTCTAAAGCTTTTGAAGTGAATCTTTTTGCAACTGGAGCATCGAAACTTTGTACTATTGGAGTGCTTCTCCACAAGATTAGCGAAAAGTTTCTTTGCACTGGCGAATTTGTCTTCGCATTTGAAGCACTTGTATTGAAGTTGTCGCCTTTCTTGTTTCTTCAACGTTGGCTCAATGACGATACTGTTGAAGTGGTCGCAGATTGAGGCTACAGCACACTGGACACAAAGTAGTAAAAGTAGTTGACTCGTTATATTTGGTGTTCGATTATTGGTTCTTGTCTAGGGATAGAGTTGTTGGCCGAGTGGTTTGTAGTTCTAGCAGGAGCCATAATCGGTGTTGCTAGTTCTCCATCGGATGTATCTTTTGTATTCTGGGCATGAAGGATCAAAAGTCGAATGGGCTGTGTTGGAAAGACCTTTTTTCTTACAGTTGGAACAGCATAAAGTGGACGATGAGCAATCTTTTATAGAGTGGCCTGTTTCACAACACTTGCCACATATTCGTCCTTCTGACTTATCCTTGCTGTGGAAGTTCGATTCTGTATGACCAGGAACTAGGCAAGAAGCACAAAATGGGGCGTAGAGGCATTCTACAATTCGTGATGCAGTCCAATATATCTCAATTTATGTATATTTGACTATTTGACTATTTTCATAAAACTTTTATTCTGTTCAAGGACAATTCATGAGAAAAAGCCAACAAAGTAAATCGTTTTAGTGAAAAATATTGTTCTTTGCCTTCTTTGCCTTCTTTGCCAATTAGCCTTTCAAAGTCATAATTCTTGTTGTCGACCTTTAATTCATAAAAAAATTTATTCGAGTCTTACAAATAACTCCAATTCTAATTTATAAAGATCATTAGTAAACAAATAACAATTAAAACAAATATACCTGAATGCATTTGCCTTACATTTGTTAGACACTAGCATAATTCAAACAAGCATTTTCAAACGCAGGGATTCGTGCCTCTTGTTTGATGGAACTCGTTGGTAGTCACCGGGCCTACACACTGTTCGACGAATCCACGACTGCAATTCACAAGTTGCTCATGATCGACAATCAAAACTCAGACATCAATAGAACGAACTAAACTTTGTATTTGAGCTCAACCATATCATGTCCCTTGTGTTTTACATTAAGATAATGCTCTCACATCATGGATGGTAATCTTAGTATATTTTTGTTTATCACACTATCTCTTAATCACTCATTTCAAACACATTGTTTAAACATTTTAATACACTACTCTTAAACACTCACTTTAAACACACACTTCAAACTCTTCGGTACATTGACTTGTACCTATCCAGCCCGGGCTCACACTCGAGGCTGTTTAGTTGGTCGTCTAGTGCTTACTCACTCATTTTAAACACTTAATTCAAACACTAATACTTTAAAATAAACGGCCCCGCATGATTCTATGAATCGTGCAATAAATAAAATAAATAAAATAGCATCATTCTTGTTATCTGTTTAGTTCTCAATAAATTTACTAAATAAACTTAGAGTTGAATTATTCAACTTGAATACCACAACACGCACTAATTAGCTTATTTGTGCGCCTGTTTGTAGTTCCTCAGAACCAAACATCCAAAACAGAGTCAGTGATCCCTCTCTAGTAATTATATCAACTGTAGAACCAATTGGAACCAAAGGGTTAACCCTGCTGGTTGACATGTCGAGACTTTTCAGTATATTCAAAGTCGTATTGTGGATGGCTCTTATCGCTAAAAAAATTAGTCCAAAAAACAAAAGATTGAAAGCGTACCCATCCATTGCAAGTTTCGTCTTGATCTCATTGAGCACCGACTCTTCCGAGTACTTGTCTCGCTTGAATTTGTCACAGTCTTGGAAAACGGTCTTCTCGCTTTTAATCACGCTTCTTCTCATTTTTTTTGGCCATCGATCACGGGGTAGTTCGTGTAGACTTTCCAACATGTCCACAACAGATGATCAACTATAATCATCAGGGTTGTTGTGACGGCGGTGCATCATGTGTCTGCAGCTACACAAGATGTGCTTGAGAGTTTCAATTATGTCACAGACGTGTCGACAGTAGTCACAAATAGGCTGCCACCAAACCAAGTGTTACCACGTAAAAGTCGATTGACTAAATTTTCTGCGACGGCGAAACATATTTGACCTTTGAAGTTGATGATCTTTTCGAGGTCGTTAAGAAGTCGTAATTGGTTGTCTTTATACGAAGTAAGGCTGAAGTCTTTCGATTTTGGACATCTTATTCGAGAACCAGCGCTACTCGACCACGTCTTGTAAAATCCAGGAATCAGATTGTTTTAGTCGAGAAAGCCTTTTGTACTCCAAGACCGGAATTTCGAATCCAAATTCTTTGAGCCCAAGACCACCATTTCGTACGGACAAATAGAACCAACTACTAGCAACTGTGTTCGGCAATTGGAGGAAGTCTTTTGCACAATTCCTTACGGCTACGTCAATGTCTTTCAGTATCGTCGCTGTAAAGTCTTCGTGATATCTAAGCAAATAATGCTTCTGGTTAGGCCTTAGACTTGCCTCTTTAATTTGTCAAACACAGGTGCGATGTTGAGGCCAAGATAAATATGCACATTTTGATCCTTTAGTACTTTGAACGGGGAAGTGTATCCTTTTCCATGATTTGCGAGTGTTTCGATGAGGTGAGACCTATGGTTGTTCAAGTTGAGGCCAAGATAAATATGCACATTTTGATCCTTTACTACTTTCAACGGGGAAGTGTATACTTTTCCATATATTTCGAGTGTTTCGATGAGGTGTGATCTATGGTTGTTCAAGTTGAGGCCAAGATAAATATGCACATTTTGATCCTTTACTACTTTGTAAAAGGAAGTGTATACTTTTCCATATATTTCGAGTGTTTCGATGAGGTGTGACCTATGGTTGTTCAAGTTGAGGCCAAGATAAATATGCACATTTTGATCCTTTAGTACTTTCAACGGGGAAGTGTATACTTTTCCATATATTTCGAGTGTTTCGATGAGGTGAGACCTATGGTTGTTCAAGTTGAGGCCAAGATAAATATGCACATTTTGATCCTTTACTACTTTGTAAAAGGAAGTGTATACTTTTCCATATATTTCGAGTGTTTCGATGAGGTGAGACCTATGGTTGTTCAAGTTGAGGCCAAGATAAATATGCACATTTTGATCCTTTACTACTTTGTAAAAGGAAGTGTATACTTTTCCATATATTTCGAGTGTTTCGATGAGGTGAGACCTATGGTTGTTCAAGTTGAGGCCAAGATAAATATGCACATTTTGATCCTTTACTACTTTCAACGGGGAAGTGTATACTTTTCCATATATTTCGAGTGTTTCGATGAGGTGAGACCTATGGTTGTTCAAGTTGAGGCCAAGATAAATATGCACATTTTGATCCTTTACTACTTTCAACGGGGAAGTGTATACTTTTCCATATATTTCGAGTGTTTCGATGAGGTGAGACCTATGGTTGTTCAAGTTGAGGCCAAGATAAATATGCACATTTTGATCCTTTAGTACTTTCAACGGGGAAGTGTATACTTTTCCATATATTTCGAGTGTTTCGATGAGGTGTGACCTATGGTTGTTCAAGTTGAGGCCAAGATAAATATGCACATTTTGATCCTTTACTACTTTCAACGGGGGAAGTGTATACTTTTCCATATATTTCGAGTGTTTCGATGAGGTGAGACCTATGGTTGTTCAAGTTGAGGCCAAGATAAATATGCACATTTTGATCCTTTACTACTTTCAACGGGGGAAGTGTATACTTTTCCATATATTTCGAGTGTTTCGATGAGGTGTGACCTATGGTTGTTCAAGTTGAGGCCAAGATAAATATGCACATTTTGATCCTTTACTACTTTCAACGGGGAAGTGTATACTTTTCCATATATTTCGAGTGTTTCGATGAGGTGTGACCTATGGTTGTTCAAGTTGAGGCCAAGATAAATATGCACATTTTGATCCTTTACTACTTTCAACGGGGAAGTGTATACTTTTCCATATATTTCGAGTGTTTCGATGAGGTGAGACCTAAAGAACAAAAAAGTTGGCATGAAAATGTGCCAGAACCTGAATTCTAAGCTGACCCGAGTTTCAATGCCAATGGCCAATGGCATTCTACATGGTGCAGATGAATTCCAGAGAGGAGTGGAGAGCAGAGTTGTTCCAGAGAATTGGCGTTACCGAACAAAACTTATGCACAAAAGTCAAAGTGTATTCGTTTCTTCAAGTGGTGATCGGAGTGTTGCAAACAGAATTGGCTGCAATCCAGTGGTTCGCAAAGTAAAGCAGAAAAAGTCACACGAATCGAGGTGCCATCGACCAAGCTCTCGTTTCATTGTGTTGACTTTACTCGTGGCGGTGTTTGGATTAATCTGGTTTAGTTGGTCATCGAGAATGGCTGTGCGACAAGTCCCGACAATGCAGAATGCAGAATCCAGATTGGTTCCTGAAGATGGAAAAGCCCGAACAGAATTTATGCACAAAAGTCAAAGTGTATTTGTTTCTTCAAGTGGTGATTGCCAATCACTGATTGGAGTGCCGCAAATATTGACTGCCATCAAGCAAATCGTGAAGTGGATTTGCTCGAGCAGAAAATGTTACACGATTCGAAGTACAACCGGCTAAGCTCTTGTTTCATTGTGTGGACTTTACTCGTGGTGCTGTATGGACTTTTCAGCATTGGATTGTCATCAAGAACGGATGTTGTACAGAACCTGACAGTGCAAAATGCAGAGACCAGATTTGTTTCTGAACGTGGATATGCCCGAGCAGAAAGTATGCCTAAAAGTCAAAGTGCATTTGTGGTCACTAATGGCGTTCGAGAAATCAAAAGCGGAATGCATTGGAGTGCATTGAATCGTTCGCAAAAAGAAGTGAAGCAGCAAGAGTCGAGTGGAGTGATTTGCAAACGACATGGCAATCATTTCAATATGTGGACTCTTTTCGTGGAGCTGTTTGACCTATTTTGGTCTGGTTGGTCACCAGAATTGGACACGTGACAAGATCAAGTGCTGAAAGCGAAAACCAGCAGCAGAGGAGAGCGAGTCGTGATTCATCAAAGGATGGACCGGACACGTCAAAATTCTAGCCCTCAAGTTTGCGTTGTGTCAGTTGAAATCAGCAAAAAGAACCGGATGGAGTAGCCGTCGAATGATTCTAGGATTCTAGGAGATTGCCTTGGATCATTCCAGTCAAGTGAGAAGGCTCCGTTCGAGCAGATGTCAAACTATTCTATGCCCGGAAGTTGCCTTGGATCATTCCAGTCAAGTGAGAATGTTCCGTTCGAGCAGTCGTCAAACAATTCTAGGCCCCGAGATTGCCTCGAATCATTCAAGTCGTGGAAGAAGAATAACCCGACGGACCTAGTAGAGAGCAGTGATTGCAAGAAGAAGACGATCAATAGCAGTTTGCCTGTTTTGGAGCGGACAATTCATCAGGAAAGTTATCGATTAATTAATGTCATTCTAGAATCGATACATGAAGTTCTTCGAGACTAATTTTCAACCTTTGAGTACTCGTCGAATGAATGGTGGAACATCTATAAGGACGGACGAGTTTGCTTCATTAAGTTGGAGATGGCGATTTGCCAATTGGAAAGCAACGTTCCAGCATTCGACATTGAAGGATCGAAGCATATGAAGGAAACTGAAACTCATCAAATGAAAAAGTCATCCAGAAGTAAAAGTTGACACTCAAAAAGTCGCAGTTGCTCAAGTGGATGGACGTTTGCATCATCATTTGATTGTGTTGTAAGACCGTCAAAAGTTATCAAAAGTTATAAATCAAAAAACTTTTTTAGAACGAAATAAAAATTACGCTCCAAATTAATATCGTGAATATCGCTAATAGATATCTGTGGCAGCGGGATTTTATGTTTGAAAAGAACCAAACGGTAAATATGTTGGATTTTCAGTTGATTTACTCGATGAAATCGCATTTGGTTTAATAATTTAAATTTAATTTTGATATTTTCCAGCGAACTGTTTTCACAATTGGAAACATTGATGATTACAAAGCTCATTGTAAATTTGTGGACTTTACTATACCGATCATTCAATACGAACAAATGTCAGTTTCGCGTTCCAAATGAAACAACCTGTGAACAATTGAAGATTTACTTGTGCAAGCAGAAAAAAATCTTACCAACCTTACTTTGATTGGGGACTTTTGGTATTATTACGATTACATCCGCCATAAAGCCAACCAATCAACAGTGTCCCGACTCAACTCAGTGCCGCTCTCTGTGTCACATCTTTTCCAATGAAAACCCTGTCAGTTATGCAACTGATTATAAAAATCTCCAAGAGGCCATTTATCAAAGAAATGATTACTATTACTATCAAATTCCTCCGACTGAAGGTCAAATCCTGAAAGATGGCGCAAGTGGTTCAATTCCTGTTTCTAACATTTCTGGCGACAATTTGGTTCAAAAGCAACAGGTCTACTAACCGATCTCAGTTCAAGTTGGTGGTCTTGAGTTCCGCTTTCTGAACAAGAAGAATTTCCAAAGCTTAGATTAGTTGCTTTTGAACATTTATTAAAATATTTATTTTTGTTTTTATAATTTTGATTTATAATTTTAATATTGAAAAATTTAATTGATGCATTTTCATTCTTCTTGTTCTGGTAATAAATATTAGCATTTCTAGCCTTAAAAGTTACTTCAACATTGATTTTAAATTTTCATTTTTCTCTTCATATAGCTAAGGTTGGCTGAGATCCAAATGGCTTCTGTAGCTACTTCTTCGGAACAACTATCGGCGTCATCATTTTCCAATTGACTCTCTTGAGTGTTTCCTTGTGGAAGATGTTCTTGGAGGTAGTAAGGATTTCTTCGATAGTTGGCGCCTTTGAGAGCTTCGTAATTGGGAGCTTGGACATTTCTGTTCGAGCAGTACGGAATGCTCATTATTAGAACATAAACGAACAATGCCACAAGCATCAGAACAACTATCCCAATTAACACGTAGATTCCAACACCAAGACCTGGTTCCCTATAAGTTCTTTAGACATCTTTAGGTGACAAAATAATGGATTCTCGTCGTTCAGTTCATAATCAGGATTACAGTGGCACTCATGTTCTTTGATACAGTAGGCGCCGAAACCATGAGCACAATCCGTATCATTAGTACAGTTAATTTTCTTGCAGGGCCATTTCATCGAAATGATTATCGTATCCAAACTTGCAGAGACAAAACTGAGAGTCCGATGTCTTGGCGTAAAACGCATTGACCGGACAGTTCCTACAGTTGTCGTTGCTGTCTTGAAAGATTGTTCTGGTTCAATGATGGCGAATGGAAAGATGCCAACTCGGTGCCATTGAATGAAGAAGACTTGCTTTCGGTGATTTTGACCAATGATGTTGAGCATAAAACGATAAAGATACAGACCATATCAGAAAGAAAGATATCTAGCTTTATTGAGAACTTTTCTCATAATTATGAGAAGTGAATAATAACCTTTCAATACGTAAATATTTTTTCCCTGTAGAAAATATGAAGATATATTTCGAATTTTTAGTAAACATGAAAATTTTGTTTAATTTGTCAAACATAAATTGAAAATCCATTATTTCAAATCGATTATTTGATATATTGGAGATAGTTGTGTAGAAATAGCCGAATCGAGTTATTGCAGTGGTTTACACATTATATGTAACACATGCTGCGTGTAATTTTTGCCTGCTTTCGGCGACTTTATTGTCTGTCTGTTTCTTCTTCTCGAAACTCGAAATTTCTCGTCCCGAGAATGGACTTAAATGTGAACCAAAATGATGATGGTGGTGATTTGTCCCAACTATTTGTGGTTGCTACAGCTGGAATTGACGTTCCTCTACAACGAATGAGACGATTCAAGAAAGCGATCGACGAGCTGTCCAACGAGTGTTTGGTGATTATTCTCAAGAAGCTAACCTGGCGACAGTTGATTCACCTGAGACTGGTGTGCAAACGATGGCGAGCTGTGGTCCACTCGATGGGCAAACTGGAGAAATCCTTGATGTTGACTGTGCTTCGGGATGGCGGTGATGCTTTGATTCAATTGAAGAATCGATTCTTTGTGGGATTTAACAACATTGTGGTATTGGACTTCAATTTGATGGTACATTTCAATTATAATTTGATTGACCTTCTCAAGTATCTCAAGACACTGCTTATGGAATTGTTTCCTTCGGTGGAGCAACTTTTCATCAATTTTGAAGAGTCCAAATTTGCCTTTGACGACATTCTCAGTTTGTGGCCAGCACAACAGATCACCACTTTATCACTTGAATTCGGTTGTGACCCTACTGAATTGCCTTCACTCGCTGCTCGCGTCAATTCGTTCACATCTTTGAAGCAACTTGGTTTCTGTGGTCATTTCTCACAAATACTTCCAATGATTGCACCAACTTTAGCTCGTCTAGAGCAGATCGCATGGAATGTAGATCGTAGTGACATGTGGTCCGATCACGAAGATTTCAACCAATTGGCTCAAAACCTGGGGACTAACTGCACTCGACTCTTGTTCAAATGCTATGATTTGGATATCAACGATGGTCATCAATTGCGCACTATCAATGCTCAGATATTTGCTCAACTTACTCACCTTCATTTGAAAATATTTCATACATCTCGTGTTGACCAACTTGTGCGCCTGATTTGCGAAGAATCCACTTGTTTGCAAGTATTGTGCATTATATGTAATCATTTTTACGCACCCGTAAGTAGCTGCAATTTTTAATTATTTGTATATTAATATTTCTTTATCTAAAACAGGCCAAGTTGACCACTCCCACAATGATCGCGCTTAGCCAACTGGTCCATTTGATCAAACTTGAACTTTTCAACATCCAACTCGATTTTGCCTCACTGGAGCAAGCTTCTCGTGATGGTCGTTTGGTTGCACTCTCAACTGTACAGCAGTGCACACTTGTCATTCACAATTTTGGCTTGTCAGCTGAGTCCCGTGGACCTTTAATGGTGAACGGCGATAGATTCACTCGTGTATTGTCTGCTTTCTTTCCCAACATTGTCTCACTGCATGTTGGGCTGGAGGATAATGTTACTAATGTTAGACAGTTGGCCGGTCTCGAACTGTACTGGAATCGTTTTGCCAAATTGAGGGAGCGCAAGTTTTCGAAGCCATACCTGGACTATTGGTGGGAGTACTGATAAGGTGCATCATCTGCTAATTGATCACTTTTAACTTTTGCGGATTTACTGATATATGTATGCTATATTTGACAGAGTATTCTTCAATTTCAACATTATGAAACAATAACCAATATATTTTGTATTCCTTTATTAAACCATATTCATTACTCATTGTAATTTTGAATCTGTGTCACAAAATGTGCGAATTTAATGATAATAAAGCCATATGAACTCATCATTTACAGGCGAAGTTGCTTTCATCTGGACTGCTCAATATTGTCAGTCGACTGCCAAACTTGACTCAGTTGCAACTGTTCCGTTTGAATATAGAGGACGAATTGGAGTCTGAGCCAAAGTTTGCCCCACTTGTCAATGTGCGAACATTTGCTGTTTACTTAAATCGGGATTGCTTCCCGCAATTGTCAACATTCTTGGCCGACCGTAAACGGTTTACTCAATTTCTTGTCAACAACTTGTTGTTGCCCAACATTCAGCAGTTGACCATTGAGGAGCTTTGATGGTGGAGCGAAAAATTGCACTACACTGTAACAAATTAAGGGCTTTCAAATGAAACTAGTTTCCGAACACAAAATCCAGTTTAATAGACCAAAAACATATTTTCCCAACAGGAAGCTGGTTTCTTTTTTCATTAGATGGATCGAGGTTAGTCTTGTCTCTACTAAACATATTCCCGGGAAAATGAACAGGTTTCACTATTGATTTCTTTGCCAATGCAGGCTGAATCTATTGGGGAACTGGTTTCTCTTGAATAGCACTGGTTTCATAGTTAAGTTATGTGTAAAACTAAATTCATTTAGTTGGAACTAGTTTCCAGACATATGAACCTATTTCATAGTTGAGCAAATTCAGGTTGATTGTATTTTTATTGTGGTAGGGTGGAGTTGAGTTAACTTAATTTGCATAATAAAATAAATAAACAATCCATATAATTAATTAAAATACATCTTACAGAAATTAATCAATCCACTTTAAGAAATAGTATTTGTCATTAGACATGTAAAAGAAATCTTTAGAAAAACTTAAAGATTCAAAAGGAATGAGACAATTTGTATGCTTTTCGTACATCTCGGCGTTTTTGCCACTTTTGTCCCTCGCTTGCAATCGGCCAGTTTCGTCAGTTTGTTTCAAAGCAAAGACATCGCCAATGCAGATTAGTTTGTCATCAGTGTTGGAACGAAATTTTTGTGGGTGAAACCATTCGTTTCGAGAGCTGACAATATATAGAATTATGTTCTTGTTGAAAAAGGTTTGCTCTCCGATTTGGCTTCACTTGTTGTTAATTCGATATCTTTAGGAACTTGAGCATAAGCACATCTTCGCATTGGTGATTCGGAATAAAAGTTTTTGTTCTTAAAGTCGATGCTCAATTCGTAATTTGCCCTTTGAAGTTGATGCTCCTCCATGATTGACTTTAAGGTATTTCTAAAGTTGTGCATTCTTCTTACCATTTCCTTGGAAAATTGGTGTTTTGCTTCAAAAGGAAAATTGGCATACCGATTCAGTAGTCCAAATATCCTCACAAGTTGTGAGTAGTGTCGAAGGTGGTGTAATTTACAGAATACATCATATCTTGTTATACATTGACACTTGTTAATTATCGTAAACGACAGTTTGTCCATTTCGAGAAGATCTGATTCGAAAAGCAGATCTGAGAACACAAACTAAGTAAACTTCTTTGCTGCTAAATACAGCTCGAAACCTTCATGAGACAACATGTCTTCAAGTGTATAAATGATGTCGTCAACTTGGATAAAATTAAAAATCGCTTCAAATTTTAGAAATACCTCAAGCTTCTATTTAAAATTATCAATTATTATATTATATAACATTAATGACATTTGTCATACTTACTTGTATAGCTTTGCCATCAAGTTTAAACGAACTTTCAATCCAACGAAGTTGAGGTTTGCCTTCATACAATGGAAAATTGTTCAGTTTGTCGACAAAGATAGAAGTAATTTCGTCAAAAGTTTTCCGATGATTTCCAAGTTAAAAATTTTTGATTAGACCCAAAAGGAGTTCGAATATAATCGGAAGCACGCGCTCAAGCATATCGTGCATTGGGTCAGGACCTATGAAATTTGAGACATCAATTCCAGGCAATTTGAAAGGAAAACGTCAAAATTGGCCGTTTTGTTTTGCATCTTTTCTATCGGCGTAATCTTGTCCTTCCAAAAGCTTGAATATTCGATTAGTGTTTTGAATCGTTTTGCATTCGAGACATTGATGCTGCTGCTGTTGATTTGGATTGACTTTATCAGATGCTGGATAATTCTTTTTGACTTTCTTAGGTTTGGCAGTTGATAATTCAACAGTAGGCGAAGGAGCGATTTTGTTGTCAATTGATTGATTAACAGAAGGAGGTTCAGTTGAAGAAAGCACCATTTCAGGTGTGATTAGATGTTTACACTTTCCACGAGCAACGCAAAATCTACAAATAAAACAATCGTTCTTGAAATTCGTACTGAATCCTTCAAATTCATAGGCGCCCAAATTGTCTGCATTCATCGTTGTAAAAGTCACATAATAAGTTTCGCCATCTATCTCAATGCCCTCATTCATAAGTTGTCTCAATTCCTTTCCAATTTCTTTGAATATTATTCTCACTCGATGTTTTTTGTCAATTCGGTCCAATTCAGAACGTCTAACCAGCAATTTCAATGTCTCTTTGATGGCAACAATGATTGTATAGCAAGTCTGGAAATGTCATATAAACATAGGCATGTTTCTGTTTTTTTACCAGCGCCCAAGCCATTTGCCTGTGCCATTTGGGCATCATCAAAGAAAAATTTTATTTTGAAAAAACATCTAATTCGGTTGCCTATTTCCGCATCAAGTGGTGTGGCATAGCGACCAGGTTGAGGGACATAATTCTTTTCACATTTGAGTTTGTTTCGTATATGAACGTTTGAGAGATACTTTTTGACAACAGGTATCAGTGGAATACGAGCATATCGGCCAACCACTGTTCCATTTTAGTCGATAAGCGGAAGAATTATAGGTATTATATTTCTCTTCCTATGGTTGTTCAAGTTGAGGCCCAGATAAATATGCACATTTTGATCCTTTAGAACTTTGCACGGGGAAATGTATCCTTTTTCTTGAATTGCGAGTGTTTCGATGAGGTGAGACCTATGGTTGTTCAAGTTGAGGCCAAGATAAATATGCACATTTTGATCCTTTACTACTTTGGACGGGGAAGTGTATCCTTTTTCTTGAATTGCGAGTGTTTCGATGAGGTGAGACCTATGGTTGTTCAAGTTGTGGCATAGATAAATATGCACATTTTGATCCTTTAGAACTTTGCACGGGGAAGTGTATCCTTTTTCTTGAATTGCGAGTGTTTCGATGAGGTGAGACCTATGGTTGTTCAAGTTGTGGCATAGATAAATATGCACATTTTGATCCTTTACTACTTTGGACGGGGAAGTGTATTCTTTTCCATGAATTGCGAGTGTTTGGATGAGGTGAGACCTATGGTTGTTCAAGTTGTGGCATAGATAAATATGCACATTTTGATCCTTTACTACTTTGGACGGGGAAGTGTATTCTTTTCCATGAATTGCGAGTGTTTCGATGAGGTGAGACCTATGGTTGTTCAAGTTGTGGCATAGATAAATATGCACATTTTGATCCTTTACTACCTTGTACCGGGAACTGAATACTTTTTCTTGAATTGCGAGTGTTTCGATGAGGTGAGACCTATGGTTGTTCAAGTTGTGGCATAGATAAATATGCACATTTTGATCCTTTACTACTTTGGACGGGGAAGTGTATCCTTTTTTCTTGAATTGCGAGTGTTTCGATGAGGTGATACCTATGGTTGTTCAAGTTGTGGCATAGATAAATATGCACATTTTCTTCCTTTACTACTTTGGACGGGGAAGTGTATCATTTTTCTTGAATTGCGAGTGTTTCGATGAGGTGAGACCTATGGTTGTTCAAGTTGTGGCATAGATAAATATGTACATTTTCTTCCTTTACTACTTTGGACGGGGAAGTGTATCCTTTTTCTTGAATTGCGAGTGTTTCGATGAGGTGAGACCTATGGTTGTTCAAGTTGTGGCATAGATAAATATGCACATTTTGATCCTTTACTACTTTGGACGGGGAAGTGTATCATTTTTTCTTGAATTGCGAGTGTTTCGATGAGGTGAGACCTATGGTTGTTCAAGTTGTGGCATAGATAAATATGCACATTTTGATCCTTTACTACTTTGGACGGGGAAGTGTATCCTTTTTTCTTGAATTGCGAGTGTTTCGATGAGGTGAGACCTATGGTTGTTCAAGTTGTGGCATAGATAAATATGCACATTTTCATCCTTTACTACCTTGTACCGGGAACTGAATATTTTTTCTTGAATTGCGAGTGTTTCGATGAGGTGAGACCTATGGTTGTTCAAGTTGTGGCATAGATAAATATGCACATTTTGATCCTTTACTACTTTGGACGGGGAAGTGTATCCTTTTTTCTTGAATTGCGAGTGTTTCGATGAGGTGATACCTATGGTTGTTCAAGTTGTGGCATAGATAAATATGCACATTTTCTTCCTTTACTACTTTGGACGGGGGAAGTGTATCATTTTTCTTGAATTGCGAGTGTTTCGATGAGGTGAGACCTATGGTTGTTCAAGTTGTGGCATAGATAAATATACACATTTTCATCCTTTACTACTTTGGACGGGGAAGTGTATCCTTTTTCTTGAATTGCGAGTGTTTCGATGAGGTGAGACCTATGGTTGTTCAAGTTGTGGCATAGATAAATATACACATTTTCATCCTTTACTACCTTGTACCGGGAACTGAATATTTTTTCTTGAATTGCGAGTGTTTCGATGAGGTGAGACCTATGGTTGTTCAAGTTGTGGCATAGATAAATATGCACATTTTCATCCTTTACTACTTTGGATAGGGAAGTGTATCCTTTTTCTTGAATTGCGAGTGTTTGGATGAGGTGAGACCTATGGTTGTTCAAGTTGTGGCATAGATAAATATGCACATTTTCATCCTTTACTACCTTGTACCGGGAACTGAATACTTTTTCTTGAATTACGAGTGTTTCGATGAGGTGAGACCTATGGTTGTTCAAGTTGTGGCATAGATAAATATGCACATTTTCTTCTTTTACTACTTTGCACCGGGAAGTGTATCCTTTTTCTTGAATTACGAGTGTTTCGATGAGGTGAGACCTATGGTTGTTCAAGTTGTGGCATAGATAAATATGCACATTTTCTTCTTTTACTACTTTGCACCGGGAAGTGATACCTTTTGACTATACTGTGTTCAGTTTACAGTGACTGTAATTATTCTCATTTTTATTTATAATTATTGGCCATTGTCTCAACATGTTTCGAACAGTAACATTTGATCATTGCAATGCCAAAAGCGACTTTAGATTTGTTTTGCAAGATTTTAAGTATTAAAAGCGTGTAATTAACTCATCATGAATGAGCGCATATTAAAGGCGCTTGAATTACTTTCAAAAAATGCAAATCTAAATTAAAGTGCATTTTGGCCATTTTCAAATGTATAAATTAAGTTTAGATCATTTTATCAATGCCAACTAATTAAATCAAAAAGTATATATAAATTATTATCATTTGACAATCTGCCTGAAAATGAAATGCATTTGTGGAATAATAAATTTTATCTTCGAAATAGTAATGTATGTTGATGTTGAAATTCGAATTGCTTTAGGTCGCTTATTTCAACAGTAAATTGCGCAAAATCAAAGTTTTTTTTATTAATTGAGATATGCCATAATTGCTGTTTTAAAATAATTAATTAGATAATTAAAGCAATTAGCGCCATTTAGTGTACAAAAATAATAATAATAAGAAAATTGGTAAATGGAAGATTGGAACAATTTAATAAACATTTGACAGATTCATTCTAATGAATGACAATTAAGTATAATTTGAAGTCTTCTTAAGAAGAGAAGAGCTGTTCACTTGTTAGATTTCTTGTAGGAGTTGGACTGAGTGATCGGGAAATTCGGTCCATACTTTAAGCGATTCAGTGGAACAGCGAAGCCAGGCAGTCGAGTCTCTTGATCAAGGGACGAGCCACGCACCCCAATGGCAAGAACATTCTCAACGTAGGCCACCCACTGCACAGTTTGAAGATGTTCCGGTTTGGCGACAGAACCAATTCGAAACCAGCACTCGGTAATGCTACCGATTCCATCGATGCTGTAGATCATGTTATACTCGTGCATTTTGTTCTTGTCCAACGGGCCTGTGTTGGCAATCTCTTGATTTGGAGCAGTTTGAGCCCCATTGAGCAAATTCTCGGTGGGGGTGAACACATTCATGGTGGGAGTGAAGCCATTCACGGTGGGAGTGCCATGATCCTCCCATCCTCCATGTGCCGTCCCGATAGGCAATGGCTGAGTGGCTGTACGTTCGAATACAGTGATTTGCGCTTGAGCTTGCTGCTGGTTTCTATCGATATCGTCCTTAACGAAGCTTGACCGACCAGACATCTCTCTGGGTGTATCGATCCTCGTAGTGGATCACTCGATCCTCCTTGTAGGTGTTGTCGTCCAAGGGGGTGGCCAAAGGAGTTTGGATAGGGGCCAACGAAGCATCAATTGGGGCTAAAGCAGTCTGGATTGTGGTGGCCTCGAGATCCTCCGTCAGGGTGACTCGATCATCGGTCGGGGTGTAACAATCCTTGTTGAGGATCACGCGAACCTCCTTGTAGGTTACACCATCCTTGGTTGTGGTCAAAGTCACTTCAGTTTGGAGGACGAGTCTTGCGAAACCGGTGCGACTTCGACCTCCTTGACAGTGTCCACGTCGTAGTGGTAGATCCGAGCGGAAAAAGTCCGTAATCAGGTCGATGGGGCGTTCTTCAGTTCCGTGAGGAAGAGGCTGCACGACCATGAACTGAGTGGCCTTGCTGGTGGCTGGGGCATAGGCGCGTCCGAGTGACCACCTCGGGGACTTGCGCCAGGCAAACCCCGACCACCACCGCATGGGTTTCCGTAGGGGATTCATAGCCTCCGAGGACTACCAAAGTCACCACCGCCACCATCTGAATCGTATTAGCTGCCACCGCCACCGCCTCTTCTTCGGTAAGGGCTGCCACGACCGCCATTTCCGTTGCCACCGAGAATGAAGGTCGTGTCCAAAGAGTCCTTGAAAGCCAAAAAGGGCGAGAGACTCGTAGTCTTGTAGAAGGGCTTGAAACTTGACAAAGGTTTGGCTTGAAAAGATCTTGAAGAGAAGAGTCTTGTTCAAGGAAAGCAAAGCTCAAAGTTGAATTGCCTTGAAGTCTCGAGATATGGGTCCTTAAATAGGGAATTCGAGCAGCAAAAACTTCCAGTCCTCACGATTCGCTTACGTGAATTTGGTTCTTTCTTGTTCACTTGATTGTTCCATTCTTGTTACATGTGAGCAAAAGTGTTCCAACCATGAGATCATCTGTCTTATAACATGTTCGTGATCTGTGATCATGTAACATCAGGTCTTCTTCTGGTCCAAGTAACTTCTGTCTGGTAATTGCGTTAAAAAATCAAAATTTTATTATTATTTGAGATAAGCCCCTGGTGTGTTAAAATAAAATATATTATTAAATAATTATTTATTTAAAGCAAAATAGCGCCATTCAACGTACAAAAAATAGTATGGAATTAAATGAAAAGGTTTTAATAAACCTCTTGCGAACCGGTGGGGCTTTGACCCTCCTTGACAGTGTCCACGTCGTAGTGATTCGAGCACCCGAAGTGCTGAAGAGGAAGAAGTTCGTAATCAGGTCGATGGGGCCATCCTGCAGTTCCATGGGACAGAGGCAGTACCACCATGGACTGAGTGGCGTTGCTGGTGGCTGGCATGGGCATGTCCAAGTGACCACCATCCTGCAGTTCCATGGGACAGAGGCTGTACCACCATGGACTGAGTGGTCTTGTTGGTGGCTGGCATTGGCATGTCCAAGTGACCACCATCCTGCAGTTCCATGGGACAGAGGCTGTACCACCATGGACTGAGTGGTCTTGTTGGTGGCTGGCATTGGCATGTCCAAGTGACCACCATCCTTGAGTTGCATGGGACAGAAGCTGTACCACCATGGACTGAGTGGCCTTGTTGGTGGCTGGCATTGGCATGTCCGAGTGACCACCTCGGGGACATCCGCTAGGCGAACTTAACTGCCCCGGCCACCAACGCAAGGGCTTCCGTAGGGGATTCATTCATACCCTCCGCATCCACCACCAAAGGTGGCTTCCAAAGCCACTACGCCCACCGCGGTATCCGCAACCACCGTCGCAATCGTAGTCGCTTCCTCGGTAGGGGTTGCCACCACCATTGCAGTAGCCGCCGCGTCCACGTGAAGAACCACCTAAAAAATAAAAAAGAGACCATTAGTGGTGAGTAAGGAGAAGGGTCTTGTGGTTAGTTGTGGTAGGATAGTACAAAGGGGAGTAGAGGAGAAAGGTCTTGGGTCAAGAGTCACGGCTAATCTTGAGGGGGTGTTGCAAGTACTTGGGCCAGAGGTCACAAAAGGATGAGTAGGAAAAGTAGGAAAAGGGAGGGTCAACGGACAAGGACCAACTCTGAACCTTGGCGACTTGCCCCCACCATCTTGACGGTTGAGAAAAGGCGCCAACGGAAGGGGACAGATCCTTGACACTAGGGTCACATACCACCACCTGAAGAGGTAGGGAGACAAGACGAGTGCTTTAGCCAAGGATTGCGACCAGTCTTGAACGGAAAAGGAGAGGAAGTCTACCCAAGACGCCTTATCGGGTAGAGCTTTGTACCAAGGGAAAAGGGACCATGAGAGACCAAGCGAGACCAGCCAAGAGACCAACCAAAGGAAGGGAGGGAGGGAGGAGGAAGGAGGAAGCAGAAGTGGGTTAGCAAGTCTACTTACGGTAGTCACTCATCGTGACAGGATGAGAAGTCAGAACCGGATAACCGAGAGAAAGGTCTTGTCCAAAGACAGAGAAGCCTTGAGGCTTTCAAGCCAGATAGGGCGAGAGACTTGTAGTCTTGAAGAAGAGCCGTAGGCTTAAAAACACTTGAGAATGGCTTGGCTTTAAAAGATCTTGAGAAGAGTCTTGTTGAAAGAGCAGAGCTCAAAGTTGAATTGCCTTGAGGTCTCGAGATGCGAGTCCTTAAATAGGGAAATCGAGCAGCAAAAACTGCTCGTCAACACGATTTGCTTACGTGGATTTGGAATTCTGCTTAACATTCCATTTTGAAGTCTAGCGAAAAAAGTCATAGTGAACATGCGTGGTTTCAGAATTCAGCGAGAAAAGTCGAACTGGGCATGCGTTCTAGAATCTAGATAATTGTTTCGTTAGTCAGCGAAATCGAATCTGTTGGTACACGTGTAATGTAGTTGAACATTATTGATTTGGGTCAATACTTTTTGCTGAATCATGCTGACATTTGCAAAATAGAAAGTGATCTCATGGTTGGAACACTTTTGCTCACGTGTAACAAAAATGGAACAATCAAGTGAACGAGAAATGACGCATGAGCAGTCGACTTGTCAACAACAAATCAAACAACAAAGTTGTTGAATTTTCGATTTCTTTTTTCAATTTTTGTATATTCACAATTAAACCTTTAACACCAATGATTGGCGTAATCAACAAAGCACAAATAAAAACAAATTCAAACTTTATTAAAATATATACAAAGCAGACAATGGAACATATATAAAAATATCAAAGCATAAATCCAACAGCGACAATACACGATTCTGTAAAATTTGATATACTCGCGGTTACACTGGAGGGTACCTAGGTAGGTTTATTCATCCGAGGTAGGTTAATCATCCGAGCCCAAGACTTGTTCGCTCATCTCTGGCGCTTCAGTCTTGAGTGTACGGAGCCAGTCACAAAAGGTTTCGCTTCCTGGTGGACACTTTCCGCCTGGCATCAGGACCATAGTCCATGCCTTCTGCACAAACGGGAATCGAGTGGATGTGGTTGGTGGTGCCCAGGTTGAGCCACTTGCGTACCAGTCACAGGTTTCTTTTGGCATCCAATCGGGACACCATGGCTTTGGAGCAACTTCGTAAGGATCATCGAATGAGTAAGGCAGCTCGATGGAGGTTTCAGGAATTGTGACCGGATACAAGACCGTGGGGACAGGTAGCTCAGTAGTTGGGCCTTGCTTGCCGATGGTCGAGGCTTGATCCGTTTGGTGCATCGTATCCTGGATACTTGTGGTTGGCCAGTCCAGAGACGAGGTCAATGGATCAAGTGGGGCACTGGTAGTACTGGACACGGTCGAGGTGAAGTTGTGGTTTGACTCCGATCGATGTAAATCAGTGATCACGCCAGTTAGTTCATAGCCAACAAAGATCAATATGGCGATCCACAGAAGAACATTAACCACCTTCTTGGTCATTTTCCATAATCGGGACCAAATGGTCGGTTGCATTGAGGCTGAGGCGGCTTCAAGGTCGACTTGGAGGAGGTGTGGCTCGTTGTCGACTTCGGATCGAGGGAACTTTCGATACTTTCCAGGCATTCCTAGATCACTTGAAGACATTTCTGTTTTCAAGAATGCACAAACACAAATGACGTAACAATAAAAGTGCGATAAACTGATATGCTTGCAACCTTGGACAAGAGACAGATGGTGGATTGCCAAGTTGGAGCGAGTAGAATGCGACTGCGGGTTCAAAACGTAAACGATGTAACAGAATGACGTATGAAGTTTCACAATAAGACTGTGAGCACAGTTGGTCAGACAGAAGCATCAAATGAACAAGTGTGATTCCAATTGACCATTGGGCGATCCTATTAATCCGGTGGATGTGAATTGTTGGAATTGGATTTTGAGATTTTAATCGTAAGATATTGTTGGATTTGTTGGATAGTTAAACTAATTGGTCAACAAACTTTAGAAATTTCAACGCTCACTGATATTAATTTGAAATTTTATTAATCTTTATTATTCAACTTCTATGTGGACTTTTCCTGATGTACTGATTCGATCGATGTTTGTAATTTTATATGATTTGTAAATAGACTGTTACATTCATTTGTGGGCACTTCTGTTGGCTTTACATTTGGGACAATCGAGAAGATCAGGCACACAGTCACGACACAGTTTCATGTGATCACAACCGACGAATTGAAGTGCTCGAGACGGTTTGATCTGCTCACACAGTTGACATTGAACTGTTTGCTCATTTGGCACTTGTGGTGCTAAAATGAAGAAAAGATTTATTTAAAAGATAAATAAATGTAACAATACTGACCACTCGAGGTAGAGGCAGTTTGTTTGCACTTGAGACAGTCACCCAACTTCCAGCCACATTCAAAACAAAATTGCAAATGATCACAACACGTGAATCGAAGCAATTTGGTGGTCATTGATTTGTGACACATTGGACATTTGCTGGTGATTGTAGTTGATGTGCTTTCCGAGTCTAAATGATAAATGTGTTTAATTATAAATTGAGAAATGCTAAATGTGTAATAATCTTACTTTCAAGATTAGATGTGACTGTGTTGGTGGAAGAAATAGGAATAATTTCACCAGAATTGTATCGAATATGTTCACAACAGTCAGATTTGAGTCGCTTGGTGGAAATGTTGGCTTGACATACTTGACAAGTGAGGTATGAAGGATCGTCATTGGACAGTTCTGAGTTAGAAAAAGAAAAATCATTAAAATCCACCGTGAATTAAACATTAGTAAATTCTCACTTCTTTTGTCCGTTTGCATATTTGATTGTAACAAATTGTTCGAGTTTATGTTGATGTCTCCAGTGATTGAACTCGAATTTGTTGAAATGATCGCATTTGTGACTGTCGCATTACGAAAATCGACTGCAGGTGGGCGACTTTCGATATACTGACAAAAGTCCCAGTAATCTTTTTTGGGTGGATGTTTGAATGGGGATTGGCCAAAGTTGAGGTAGACTTGCTGGTGGGAAGATAGGCTCAATGAAGCGTAATAAGGAAGGGTTGAGGAGTAGATTTGGGCAGTGTAGCTGATTGGTTGACCGTTGAGTGTGAAGAGAAATCGTTTTCGTTTTTTATTATCTTTTAATCTTATTTCATGAATCAAGCAACCAATCACATCACCTGCTTTCCATCGAGTTTGAATATTCTTGAGTTGGAATTTTGTCTTTTTGTGCCACACGCATCGGTTATATCCATCGAGTCCAATCGAGAATTTATCCTTTCCAACTTCTGTTCTCACAATTTCGGTTCGTTTAGTCGACCAACCAATTCGCATCTGTCCGTTGGTCAATAAAACTGCTTCGTAGTAATATATTCCTTTATTGACATGACAAACTGACCGCACACTTTGCCATTGCCAATCACTTCGAGCCGATAGCAAGTCGTGTGACATTTTGAGGTGTTCGGTTCGGTCATTGATGTTGAGTGTTGCTAGACTGGGTTGAAGCGCGGGGAGAGGGTCTATCACTTTGGTAAGGAAATGTTCTCTTACAAAGTGAAGCTGGCTCGAGAGTGAATAAGTTGAATCATGATAAATATTTCTAGTTCCAATATTTTTTAATTCTTTCAAAAAAATTATTATTCCCGTGTTATCCTGAATAGTTTTCTTTTCCTCTTCACTCAAATTCAAATTGTCCAGAGCTATCAACACAAATATCTGTGTCCATTTGTCACTTGTATCAGTAAGTGTTCTAGTGAGGTATGTTAAGACTTTGTTACGAATGTATTTGATGAACTCATAATCAAATGATTGCGTATGCTTGATCAAATGCGAAAAAACAATGCTAATGTATCGATGCCTAATTGAGTCTTCTGAAGAGGTTATTCGAAGTTGAAGGTAGGGGTACATTAGTTCGAGTAGTAATTTATTTTCTGTTTCATCAATCCACTCTTCAATCATATTCCCAATCCACTGTGCCACCACATCTACCCTATAATCTCCAATCACTTTCTCAGTCACTTCAATGATCGATTGTATGTATCGACCACATTGATCATAATTATTCATTAGCATATCTTCCCAATCCCAGAGTTCTTGATCACTTAGAATTTTTTCGCCAAAACTTTTCACCTCCTCATCAAACTTATT
Source organism: Rhizoglyphus robini (assembly GCA_023373905.1). Lineage (NCBI taxonomy): Eukaryota > Metazoa > Arthropoda > Arachnida > Sarcoptiformes > Acaridae > Rhizoglyphus > Rhizoglyphus robini. Next base: position 74,733 of record JAKIJQ010000238.1, on the reverse strand, counting down.
TTGGGTTTTGTCGGTAAAAAACAAATCTACTCGATTGTCAACTGCTAAACGTTTGAACCAGTATAACTGATAATCATCACAATAATATAGAACTGCTTCCATCAATCGATATCTTTTTCCATCACCACTACTTCCCTCATGGAAGTGACTGAATGTAATATCTTTAGGTGAAAACTTGAATGTTGACTGACCAAAGTTGAAATGGCATTGCTGATGGTAGGAGAGAAGTGTTGTGGCGTAGTAGGGGGATAGAGAAAATGAAATTCCTTTAGAGAGACGGTTTGCAACTTTACATTCTCCTAAATCCGCAATTTCGTCATCGACAAACTCGATCACATGTCCTTTGTAGTAGAACAAAAATCTGTGTGCATCACAATCAATGAGACATCCAATCACATCACCTGCTTCACAATCAGGCAGATCTGGATAAGTGAATTTCTTTGAATTGTGATAAATCAATTTTCGAGATACATCAAATCCAATCGAATGTTTATCACGGCCAATTTTGCATTCTTGATTTTTATTAAATTTAAATCTAGTTTTATTGGTGCTCCAACCAAACACCATCTTTCCACCTGTCACGATAGTCACTTCGTAGTAATATACACCGCTTGTGACTGTAAATGCTGAACGAACTGGGTGAGATGCAATTGAGGGATAATACTCGCATATATCATCATAGTAGTATAATTCATTAAGTCCGTTATCATTTCTTGCACCAAGTCTATCCTGTGATAGTTTGACCAGAGGCAATTCTTTCAATCCATCTCCTTCCATCACATTATCCACACACCATCTCACGCACCAGTCCACTTGGTATCGATCAAAGTTTACATTGTCCGGCAAAATACTTGCATGTTGACATTCGCTGTAGTACAGGTGACCGAGTAGTTTGTCCTTCAATAAATTCATTTGTTCATTTCCCCACAATCTCTTCACGAACAACTTTTCAATTATCTGAACGTTAGATAATATTACTAAATCATGATCGCAATGATCGAAATTTTTTTTGAAATAATTGAATAAAAGATTTAAAAAATGTTCATTGAATAATTTTGAACTTTTCAAATTTGCATGTTCAATTGATATTTCATCAATCAGCCAACACCAATTTTGATGCATTTTCCAGTTGTGTTGTGGTGATTGAAAATTGTTTATTAAAGAATATACAACTTGAATTAATGATTGGTGCTTATCGATTGAGAATTGTCTCAAAGCAAACCAAGCACTATAAATCGTTGTATTGTGTTCACATGTTTCAATTAGTTTTACGAGATAACCACACACTCTGGCACGAGTTTGGTCACTCAACGAATCTTTCCGAATTTTAAATACCATCATTTGACACAATTCTCTTTGTTTTTCTTCACTCAGTTTATTTTCCATTAAATCGATTATGTGCAGTAGTGATGATTGGTATTTGGAAAATTCGAAATATATCAATGTATCCCAAGCAAGATCAATCGTATCCTCGTGGTCACATGTCTCAATTAGTTGCATGAGATAATTGAAAATTGGCTCATAAGTTTGTTGACTGATCAATTTTTTTTCCAAAATGCAATTTATGATACCACAATACTTCCGATGTTTGTTGTGATTATTTTTTTCTGTTTTGAGTTCATTTGCCAAGTCAACAAATTTTCTAAGTGATGTTTCGAATTTTCTGAATTGAAACAAACAATTGTCGAATGGGAACCAGGTTAATATAACTAAAACTTCAGTAATCATTTTTTCATCTTCATATTGTTCAGTTATTTTAAGGAGAAAATTAATTATTTGTTTAAGTGTCTCTTGGTCTAATAATTTTTTGCAACCTTTCAAAGCACCATAAATCACCCGAAGTATGTCCCAATGTATGTCATATCTAACCTGTTCGGTATGCCACTCATTCTCCGAAAAATTGGTTAATTTAATCATAATCGATTGGTATTTGTTGAACTGAAAGTTGTACTTGGAAAACGGAAATTGTCCCAATACAGAGCAAGCCCGGTCAATCATTTCGAGATCACATGTCTCAATTAGCTTCATGAGATAATTGAAAATTCGCTCATAAGTTTGTTGCTTCATCGAATATTTACGGTTTTTCCAAATGCAATTTAAAATGTTACAAAAATTCCGAAGTTTTTCGTAATTATTTTTTTCTGTTTTTAGTTTATTCTCTGCAAAGTCAATTAATTTTCGAAGTGATGATTCGAATTTGCTGAATTGATATGAACACTTGTCATTTGGGAACCAGGTTAATATAACAAAAACTTGAGTAATCATGTTTTCATCTTCATATTGTTCAGTAATTTTAAAGAGAAAATTAATTATTTGTTTAAGTGTTTCTTGGTCTAATAATTTTTTGCAACTTTTCAAAGCACCATAAATCACCTGAAGTATATTCCAATGTTTGTCGTATCTAAGCTTTTCGGTATGCAACTCATTCTCGGAAGAATCAATTAATTTAATCAGTGATGATTGGTAATTGTTGAATTGAAAGAAGTACTTGACAAACGGAAAACGTCCCAATACATTACTAGTTAATTCAATAGTTTCCTCATGGTCACATATCTCAATTAGCTTCATGAGATAGTCAAATATTAACTCATAGGTCTGTTGACTCATCGAATCATGACAATTTCTCAAAATACAAAGCATAATAAAACACAACTTTCTATAGATAAGTTTGTCACATCGCGATCGGAAATCTTCTTTCATTTGCCTCTCCAACGAATCAGTAAGCTTTTTCAATGTCTCTTGAACATTGACAGAAGATATCGAAGTTATATTTATAAAATCAAATTCAAAAATACTTAATTTACTCCAATCAACCAAATCGAGCACATCTTCTCTCAACACGTAGCACATCACTTCTCTGTCGACCCATTCTTCATCATTCATGTGTCTGTACACCAACAAGTCCATCACATCTTTGTCTTTGTTCACAATCCATTCATTCACGATCGTGTGCAATTCTTGCAGTTTCACACTTTCTTCACAAATTAATTCCATTTTTGTTATTGTTTTTCAGGTGGTAAAGAAGTCACTGACAATAAATAGTAAATTGTAACACCAACACAGAGAAAACTAAAAAATTTAAAAATTAGATTCAAAAACATGCAAAAACATACAAAATCATTAAACGTACAGTATCAGAAGAGGCGCGACATTAATCAATGTAGATGTAGAGATAAACAACAAGTGCGTATGATGTTCAATCACAGGCGAGTCTTACCAACTGCATTCTACATCATCTCAACATGTCAACAGTTCACATAACAATCACCCATTTATAAATTGTTGTCATATGCAATAAAAAATCATAACCTACATCTCCCAAGCAGACAAAATTGAGAACAAAACATCATACAACGCGCAATGTTTAGAGCCAGGCTTTGAGACTTTGGTTATGCTTAGTCACTGTAATCGTAATAGGAAAGGATGCTGATATAAACTTGTTTACATGTAATAAAATCCAATGATATATCCAATGAGGGAACAACAAAGACATGGGTACCTTGAATGGCATTATTTCTATGTACAGAGCAACTTAAAGCAACTTGTTGATCTGATCAACTAGATCAGACATGGCAAATGAACATGAAAGTTATTTACGTACATGTCTTTGCATACGATATTCTTAAATTAAAGGTAAAAATATGATCTTTAAAAATGACGATCTGAAATCTTAATAGTTTCATCACTCAATCCACTTATCAGTTGTACATGCAAAAATCTACCTACAATATAATTTATATTATATATGACATGTATACTTGTGTAGTCGTACTCACAAGTTCTGTCTGTGAGTCACGTACTAAAACGCACTAACTACAAACGCTAAATTAAGTATTTTTTGATTAAAAAACAAAAAACGCAACTTGACTTTTACTTCAACAAATTAAACAATCAAACAATTATTTATTAATAATTCACAATATTCTAATTAATTCCTGACTCGCTTCTCAACTTTAACCGGAAATGCCTGAGGATTGAGAACAAATCTAAAAGGAAGAAATTTTCCTTTTCTTGGAGTTTCCAGCGTGGGAGTAAACCGAAAATTGCGCAACACTCGAGCCAAACACAATTTGATCTCCTGGTAAGCGTATCGCATTCCAATACAATTCCGTGGACCGTCACCAAAGGGAATGAAAGCGTACGGCACGAGGAGATGCTTGTTCTCAGGCATAAAACGCTCAGGATTGAAACGAAGTGGATCTGGATAGAATCGAGGGTTGTAATGAAGCGCAAAAACAGAAATCTCCACAAGTTGATCTTTCTTGAGCACAATTCCATCCAACTTGTACTCGTCCGCTGCCAATCGTCGTTCAAGTCGTACCAGTGCAGGATACTTGCGCAATGTCTCCTTGATCACTGCATCGAGATAGGGAATACCGTTCATGACTGTATCAAAATACTCATCCAAGTTGACATCCAAATCGTTCAAACTTTGATTCAGATCATCACACAATCGATCCTGCAAGTCCAACTGTAAAGACAATTCATAGATACAACTTGAGATTACAAGTGAAGTTGTGTCGAAACCAGCCAAGAAGACACCAGTTGCAACGCCAATGATCTCTTGTTCAGTCAGAGTCGCTCGATTCGGTTTAGAAATTGAACTTTGTTTGAAATCCTGTTCCATTGAAACTGCTAAATTATCAAAAGAATCACCAGAAATTTCACTTTCATCCGCAAAAGTATCTAACAACAACTGAATCAAATCATTCTTCTTCTTGTTTGTTCCATTTTGTTCCAACTTTCGTTGTCTCAGAATTTCCTTTGTCGTTTGAGTAAAAAAGTCAACAGTTCCAGCATTTATTATTAAATTTGCAAATTAAAAATACAATATAACTACAAATAAATTCAATAATATTAATTTCAAACATATGTACGAAAACTTGCAAATAAATAAAGCTTGTAAAAATGTAACAAATTGCAAAATTAACAACCAGAAAATCATCTTAAATCAGTTGAGCGGTCAAATGAATCAATGAAAATACAAATCTTCTCATAAAAAGTGTTTGTTTGACATAAAACATTCATGTCATTGTGCTTATTATTTATACAAAGAAAATCTCCAAAAAGTTGAAATTTGGGTCGATTTGAGGATTGATCATCATCATTATCAAAGTGTAATCATAACGCACTCGAATGTACCATCTAGAAATTTAATTATTTTTTATTTACTTATTACATTTTATTATATTTCTTTATGTCGATTTTCCTGATGAACTGATTTGATTAACATGTTTTCAATTTGCTCTAATTTGTCGATAGACTGTTACATTTGTTTGTCAGAACATTGAACTGTTGGGTGATTTGGCACTTGTGGTGCTAAAATAAAAGATTTGTTAACAAGATTAAAATGTAACAGTAATACTGACCACTCGTGGTAGAGGCAGTTTGTTTGCACTTGAGACAGTCACCCAACTTCCAGCCACATTCGAAACAAAATTGCAAATGATCACAACACGTGAATCGAAGCAATTTGGTGGTCATTGATTTGTGACACATTGGACATTTGCTGGTGATTTGTGTTGATGTGCTTTCGGAGTCTAAATGATAGATGTGTTTACTTATAAATAGAGCAATGCTAAATGTATAATAATCTCACTTTCAGGATTAGATGTGATTGTGTTGGTGGAAAAAATAAGAGGAATTTCACCAGAATTGAATCGAATATGTTCACAACAGTCAGATTTGAGTCGCTTGGTGGACATGTTGGCTTGACATACTTGACAAGTGAGGTACGAAGGATCGTCATTGGACAGTTCTGAGTGAGAAAAAAATGAAATCATTAATGAATAGACATTAGTAAATTCTCACTTCTTTTGTCGGATTGTATGTTTGCTAGTGTCTGAATGTTTGAGTTTATGATGATGTCTCCAGTGATTGAACTCGAATTTGTTGAAATGATCGCATTTGTAACTGTTGCATTACGAAAATCGACTGCAGGTAGGTGACTTTCGATATACTGACAAAAGTCCCAGTAATCTTTCTTGGGTGGATGTTTGAATGAGGATTGGCCAAAGTTGAGGCGGACTTGCTGGTGGGAAGATAGGCTCAATGAAGCGTAATAAGGAAGGGTTGAGGAGTAGATTTGAGCAGTGTAGCTGATTGGTTGACCGTTGAGTGTGAAGAGAAATCGTTTCCGTTTTTTATTATTTTCTAATCTTATCTCTTGAATCAAACATCCAATCACATCACCTGCTTTCCATCGAGTTTGAATATTCTTGAGTTGGAATTTTTTATTTTTGTGCCACACGCATCGATTATGTCCATTTAGTCCAATCGAGAATTTATCATAACCAACTTTTGTTCTCACAATTTCGGTTCGTTTAGTGGACCAACCAATTCGCATTGGTCCGTTGGTCACTAAAACTGCTTCGTAGTAATAGATTCCTTTATTGACATGACAAACTGACCGCACACTTTGCCATCGCCAATCACTTCGAGCCGATAGCAAGTCGTGTGACAGTTTGAGGTGTTTGGTTCGGTCATTGATGTTGAGTGTCACTGGATTGGGCTGAGGTGAAGAGGAAGGGTTGAGCACATTGTTGAGGAAATGTTCACTGACAAAGTGAAGTTGGTTGGAGAGTGTGACTTTAGTCGGATCATGATAATAGGCATTGTTTTTAGTTCCAACATTTTTCTTCAAAAATTTCATTATTTTCGTGTTACCCAGAATTGTTTTCTCTTCCTCTTCACTCAATTTCAAATTGTCCATTGCTATCAACACAAACATTTGTGTCCATTTGTCACTCGTCTCAATGAGTGTTCGGGTGAGGTAAGTGAAGACTTCGTCACGAATTTGGTATTTGATGAAATCATAATCAAATGATTCAGAATATTTGATCAAATGGGAGAGAACAATACAAAGGTATCGATGTTTGATTGAGTCTTCTGAAGAGGTTATTCGAAGTTGAAGGTAGGGGTACATTAGTTCGAGTAGTAATTTTATTTCTGTTTCATCAATCCACTCTTCAATCATATTCCCAATCCACTGTGCCATCACATCCACCCTATAATCTCCAATCACTTTTCCAGTCACTTCAATGATCGATTGTATGTATCGACCACATTCATCATCATTACTACTTTGCTTATCTTCCCAATCCCAGTGTTCTTGATCCCTTAGAATTTTCCCCTCAAAACTTTTCATCTCCACATCAAAATTATTTTGGGTTTGGTCGGTAAAAAACAAATCTACTTGATTGTCCACTGCTAAACGTTTGAACCAATAAAACTGATAATCATCACAATCATATAGAACTGCTTCCATTAATCGATATCTTCTCTCATCTCCACTACTTCCCTCATGGAAGTGACTGAATGTAATATCTTTAGGTGAAAACTTGAATGTTGACTGACCAAAGTTGAAATGGCATTGCTGGCGATAAGATAAAAGTGCTGTGGCGTAGTAGGGGGAGAGAGAAAATGAAATTCCTCTAGAGACACGGTTTGCAACTTCACATTCTCCTAAATCCGCAACTTCGTCATCGACAAACTCGATAACATGTCCTTTGTAGTAGAACACAAATCTGTCTGCATCACAATCAATGAGACAACCAATCACATCGCCTTCTTCACAATCTGGCAGATCTGGATATGTGAATTTCTTTGAATTGTGAACAATCAATTTGCGAGATGCATCAAAGCCAATCGAATGTTTATCCAGACCAATTTCACATTCTTCATCATCATAAAATTCAATTCTAGTTTCCCTGGTACACCAACCAAACATCATCTCTCCACTTGTCACAATGGTTACTTCGTAGTAATATATTCCACATGTGACAGAAAATGCTGAACGAACTGGGTGAGATGCACTTGGAGGATCATATACATCATCTTCATAGAAGTAATCTCGAAGTCCGTTATCATTTCTTGCTCCAAATCCATCCTGTGACAATTTGACCAGTGGCAATTCTTTCAATCCATCTTCTCCCATCACGTTATCGACACACCATCTCACGCACCAGCTCACTTGGTATCGATCAAAATTCATATTGTCCAGCAAAGCACCCTCATGGTGATATTCACTATAATACAAGTTACCTTGTAGTTTGTCCTTCAGTGAATTCATTTGCTCATTTCCCCACAATCTCTTCACGATCAGCTTTTCAATTAACCAAACGATAGACAATGTTACTAGATCATGATCGCAATGCGCAAAAAGTTTTTCGAAATAATCGAATAATAGATTTAACAAATTTTGATTGAATAAATTTACATTTTCTTCATTGTCATGTTTATTAAATATTTCATCAATCAGCCAACACCAATTTTTATGCATTTTCCAGTTGTGTTGTGGTGATTGCAAATTGTTTATTAAAGAATATACAACTTGAATTAATGATGATTGGTACTTGTCGAATGGGAATTTTCTCAAAGTAATCCAAGCACAAACAATCGTTGTCTTGAGTTCACACGTATCAATTAGTTTTAAGAGATAATTGGATACTCGGAGAAGAGTTTGGTCACTCAATAAATTTATTAAATTTCTATTATGCACATCCAACATTTCTTCCATCTTTCGGCAAAGTTTTCTTTGTTGTTCTTCATTAAGTTTACTCTCCACCAAATCTATCAAGTGTATTAATAAAAATTGGTACTTGTTGAATGGGAAATATAGCAATGCATCCCAAGCACTGTCAATCGTATTCTCGTCGTCACATGTCTCAATTAGTTTCTTGAGATAATTGAATATTCGCTCATAACTTTGTTGACTCATCGAATTTTCACGGTTTGTCAAAAACGAACCCAAAATATCACACAACTTCCATTGCTTGTTGTATCTCTGAAGTGCTATTTTTGGCTCATTCTCTGTAAAATCAAATAATTTTTCAAGTAATGTTTCGAATTTGCAGATTTGATATGAAAAATCGTAGCATTGGATCCTGTATAATGTAACTAAAACCATAGTAATAATCTTTTTATCTTCAAGTTGTTCGGTTAGTGGAAGGAGACAATTAATAATTCGTTTAAGTGTTTCTTTTTTTAATATATACTCGCAACTCTTCAAAGCACCATAAATTACATGAACTATATTACAATGTTCGCTATATCTCTGTTGTTCTGTGTTTAGCCCATTTTCAGGAGAATCAATCAATTTAATCAATGATGATTCGTACTTGCTAAACTGAAAGCGAAAGTCGTACTTGTCAAATGGAAAATGTCCCAATACACGACAAGCCCAATTAATAGTTTCTTTGTCGTCATAAATCTTAATTAGCTCCATGAGATATTCAAACATTTGCCCATAAGTTTGTTGATTCAACGAATCATTGAAATTTTTCGAAATATAATCAATAACACAACATAACTTGTTATGTTTGTCGCAATTCTTTATTCCTGTATTCAACCTATACTTTGCATAGTAAAACAATTTTTGAAGTGAAGTTTCAAATTTGCAGAATAGAAATGAACTCTTGTCAAATGGAAACAAGGTTAATTTAAGAAAGATGTTAGTAATAAATTTTTCATCGTGGTATTGTTGAGTTAGATTAAAAAGAAAATTAATAATAACTTCAAGTGTTTCTTGGTTTAGCGAATGCCTGCAACTTTTCAAAGCGCCATAAATCACGTGACATATATTCCAATGTTTGGGGTATATTTGCTGTCTTTTGAGTAATTCATTTTTTGAGGAATCAATTAATTTAATCAATGATGATTGGTACTTGCTGAACTGAAGGTCATACTTGTTAAATGGAAATTGCACCGCAACATTATAAGCTAAATCAAGCGTTTCATCATGGACACATCTCTCAATTAGCTTCATGAGATATTCGAACATTAACTCACAAGTTTGTTGACTTATCGAATATTTACAATTTTTCAAAATATAAAGCATTATAGAACACAACTTCCTATATCTAGGCTTGTGACATTCTTCTTTCATTTGCTCCTCCATTGAATTGGTTAGTTTTTCCAATGTCTCTTGAACGTTGAGAGACGATATCGAAGTAATATTGACAAAATAAAATTCAAACAAGTCTAATTTCTTCCAATCAATCAAGTCGAGCACATCTTCTCTCAATACGTAGCACATCACTTCTCTGTCAACCCATTCTTCATCATGCATTCGTCTGTACGCCAACAAGTCCGTCACATCCTTGTCTGCATTCATAATCCATTCATTGACGATCTTGTGCAATTCTTCCATTTCCACAATAATTTTTCTGACGACTGAACCGTAAAGACAACGACGAAAAGTTACTTGTAAAAAAATAAAAACTAAAACAACTAACAAAATTGGAAATTGGAAATGCAAATAAAAGGCATGCAAAGACTTACAAAATCGCCAAACGTATCTAAGTAGGTAAGGAATCAAAAAATGTTCAAAAAATATTAAAAAATGTTCAACAAATGTGTATAAACCACAGGCAAGACGCCTTACCATCTGTAATCCACATCATCTCAGTAGTCTATTAGTCAATAGTGTACAATACAACCAAAATGGAATGTAAGCAACAAACCATAAATGTGACAGTGTTCAAGGTCTTTGTGCATTGTGCAAACAACGTAGGTACGAGAGCAAACTCGTAGTAAACCCAAACCAAATACAATCTGCCAGCGTAATTGCATTTATCAGTTGACAACATGGCAAGTCTGCCGATACGATAAGACATGCATATGCAAGACTTGGGCTTATGTAAGCTATGATCGTACTAGCCATAAATCTTTATCACACCACCGTTTTGTGTTTAATTTTATAAATCGCAGAAATAAAAATGTTTTTTACAAGGAAAACCACAAACACAATTTCATACTTTGCTCTACTTTATTACAGTGATTTATTAATAATTCACAATATTCTAATTAATTCCTGACTCGCTTCTCAACTTTAACCGGAAAAGCTTGCGGATTGAGAACAAATCTAAAAGGAAGAAATTTTCCTTTTCTCGGAGTGTCCACTGTGGGAGTAAACTGAAAATTGCGCAACACTCGAGCCAAACACAATTTGATCTCTTGGTAAGCGTATCGCATTCCAATACAATTCCGTGGACCATCACCAAAGGGAATGAAAGTGTACGGCACGAGGAGATGCTTGTTCTCGCGCATAAAACGATCTGGATTGAAACGAAGCGGATCTGGATAGAATTTCTCATTGTAATGCAGCGCAAAAACCGAAATTTCCACAAGTTGATCCTTCTTGAGCACAATTCCGCCCAACGTGTACTCGTCCGCTGCCAATCGTCGTTCAAGTCGTACCAGTGCAGGATACTTGCGCAATGTCTCCTTGATCACTGCATCGAGATAGGGGATACCGTTCATGACTGTGTCCAGGTACAGATCCGAATTGACATCCAAATCGTTTAAACTTTGATTCAGATCATCACACAATCGATCCTGCAAGTCCAACTGTAAAGACAATTCGTAGATGCAACTTGAAATTACAAGTGAGGTTGTGTCGAAACCAGCCAAGAAAACTCCAGTTGCAACACCAATGATCTCTTGTTCAGTCAGTGTTGCTCGATTTTGTTTAGAAATTGAACTTTTGGTTTTGAAATCCTGGTCCATTGAAACTGCTAAATTATCAAACGAATCACCTTTGATTTCACTTTCATCCGCAAAAGCATCAAACAGCAACTGAATCAAATCATTCTTCTTCTTGTTCGCTCCATTTTGTTCCAACTTTCGTTTTCTCAAAATTTCCTTTGTTGTTTGTGTGAAAAAGTCAACAGTTCCGTCATTGAAAATGTGATTAATGTTCGCCAGTCTGTTGAACCATTTTGGCATTGTAAAGTAGAGTAAAGATCGAATTGGGCCAACTTCGGACATGTTCAATCCGTGAAAGACAAAAGGATTCACTTCGGTTCGATCGTCATTCGAGTTTGTCTGTGCACCAAATGAAGTTGCAGCAATCACCTCAATCGTGAAACCAATGGTCACATCTTTAGCATCCGCAATCTTTCCATCTCCAGTTGCGGTCAATTTGTCCAAATAGTCGACAAACTTAATACACAAATTCATGATTGGCACAATTCGTTTCAGTTTCCCTGAACTAAACGTTGGACTCGCAATAGTTCTCAATCGTTTCCACTGTGGGCCATCAGTGAAGAACAATGAATTGCTCACCATCTCGTGATAGGCGTTCATTTGTCTTCGATTCACAAACAAATGAAAATCCTTAATCAGCAATTGTTTGACCAACTCGGGTTCGGCTACAGTCAATGTAGGTTCTAGACCTGTATAGGTCCCGTAAACTTTTCCGTACTTGTTCAACATTTCCAATTCCACCTTCAACGGATCTTGTCCAGTAATTTGATGAACATTTCCGAGTTGGATAATATTTGGTTCAGGTCCTTTTACTCCACGATTTGACCAGTATTGGTACTTTCGATTGATGTAGCTACAAATTCAATAAAATTTTAGGTTTAAATGCAAACGGAATTAATCATACTTACAAATAAAGAAAGCTTAAAATTGCAACAAATTGCAAAATTATCCACCAGAAAATCATCGTAAAACAGTTGAGCAGTCAAATAAATCAATGAAATTAAAATCTTCACTCACTCAAAAAAGTTTGACTTGATAACTTCATGTCATTGTGCTTTTATTTATACAAAAGGAAATCGTTAGAAAGTTGAAATTTGGGTCGATTTGAGGATTGGTCATCATCATCATCGGAGTGTAATCTTAACGTACTCGAATGTACGATCTGGCATTTTCTAATCGCAGTTCGAAAGAGTACAACTTGTAACTCTACTGATAAGATTCAGTAATCTTCTTCAAACTTGTCTATTTTCTTTTATTTCTATCAATTTGATCCAATTTACTCATTCATATTGTAAATGCTCTGGCATATCCAGTCAGCATACCTAACGGTAGCCTCCACCTTTTACTGTTACACTGTATCTTTCTCTCATGAGTGGCATCGCACTGCGTGCGCATGACCCTCTCTCTCTTGTACTCGATCAGCTCACTCGCTCACTCACTTTCGGTTTGAGTCTGAGTGCAACTGGTTGTCTTTCTCGACTCTCAATAAATCTTCTTTCATCCCAAATTCGTCTACCAATCATTCGAATTACTCGTTAAACGATCGGATTGTCACCCGATGGTCCTATTCCGTTTACATTGAGCCAAAACCATGTCCTCGCATTGCTAGGCAATTGGAGGCACTCAATCGTTACAGAATGACCGTACAACATTTGTCTTCTGCTGAAAACTTCTTTGCTGATTTTGCTAGTCGTTATCCAGACAATCGACCCGAATTCAAACAGGTGTCTTCAGTCAATGCTATTCTCGCGGTCAACCCTTCTGACCCTCTCGCCTTGCTTCTTGCAAAACAGGCACGTGACCCATTCTGTAAGGAGGTCATGGAGAATTTGCATGATCGCAAATACAAAAGTTATGAAATTCTTGATAACGGTGTGCTTTCTCGTAAAGTCGGCACCGGTTACCGCACAGTGATCCCTTTGGTCATGCGCGACGAACTTTTGTTTAACACACACAAAGCTGTTTGCGGTGGTCACCTGAGTTTTCGCAAATTGTATCCCATTTTGACAGGCAAATACTTTTGGCCATCTATTCATGAGGATACTAAAAAGTTTTTCACTACTTGCTACGAATGCCAAATCAACAAGAAACTTCCTACACCTAACCCTGGTAACTTACAGCACATTGAAGCTACAGCTCCTATGGAACTGGTTGCTATTGACCACATCGGGCCCCTTATAAAATCTTCCTCACGCTGCAAGTATATTGTTACTTTGACTTGTGGTTACTCGAAATTTGCTATTGCCAAGGCATGCGTTGACACTAGCGCTAAAAATGTCGCTAAATTTCTTTTCGAGGATTTGATCTGCCCTTACTGTGCTGTGCCCCAGCGTTTGTTGCACGATAAGTCAAAATCTTTTATCAACAATATTATTGCTGAATTGTGCAGACTATTTGCTATCAAACAGGTAACAACCAGTGGTTACCAACCCAGCACTAACATCGTCGAACGATACAATGGTACACTAGTTAACATGTTGCGCAACTACGCAAATGAAAACCAAACAAATTGGGCAACCAAATTGGTTCCCTTGTGTTACGCGTATAATGCTTCTGTCCACGCAACCACCGGCGTCACTCCTTGCGAACTTTTCTTTGGTCGCAAGGCAGTTCTGCCTCCGGATGTGAATTTGCGTGTTGACTACCGCAACGTTACTATTGTGGACAATCTAGAATTGATCCATGAGATGGTCAAACGCAATCAAAACAAACGTGACGCTATAAACAAAAGATACTTTGACAAACATCATACAGTGCCGGACTTTAAAGTCGGTGATGAGGTACTTGTTTTTGACAAAACTGTTGCGCCTAGCCACTACAACAAGTTGGCGGCCAAATATCTCGGCCCTTTTAAGGTTAAAGAGGTTTTAGGCCCTGCCTTAATGCGCATTGATGATTCTAAATCGTCAACAGTCAACGTTTCAAAATTGAAACACTTCTATCGTGCGCCAGGCGAGACCAGACGTAACACTAAAGCGAAACGTACTTTGTCTTCAATTTCTTCTGGTTATTTGAATTCGAACATGTTCTTCTTCTGTTGTGTACTGGCCCTTATGGTGCCCGTGCTTTCACTTGATGAGGTCGACCCAGTCCTGTGGAAGCAGTCCACCCACCTACCAACTGTGGGTGAAACTGACACAACTCTCATTGTGAAACTATTGGATACGTGTGCTTTTCGCGATCCACACGGTGCCCCTGGCCTGAACGCCTATTGCCGCACTCTGTTTTCAAAACACATTGTGCCACTTCTTAAACGTCACTGCGAATCCGTTGACCAACCAATCCACCTTCCAGTTCGTTCTCGTCCAAAACGTCAACTACCTCTTGCAACTATTGTGACTGGTGTAACGTCTCTGGCCTACTCAACTTATCTTAGTTTCAAGGACCACAACAATGTGGATGCTCTGCGTGCTCAGATTCTGCATCATGATGGTAAGATTGATACTGAAATGGCAGCCTCTTTTACTCAGATGGCAGCTATTTCTAAGATTTTATTGAAGCATCAAGACCACCTGGCCTTGCTCGCTTCCGAAGTACATTCAGGTTTACGGAATCAATCTATCCACGATCGTTACTTTATTCGCGCAGAGGAGTCTTTTAAGTTCATTGCTCACGATTTAGAGTTATTTTTAATTTCTTACAATAGTTCAAAAAGATTCGATGACCATTTTGACTCATTGTTTCGTGATGCACAAATTTGTACTGATTGTCCAAGATCGCTGTGGTCTGTCATCGACCGCTGTCATTTCAATCCGTCAGAGCGTTTGCTTACTTTGCGTTTTTGGACTAAAAAGACTTCACAAACTAAGGCCATTCTCGAAGCGGTACCTTTTAACCTGGTTAAACCGCATGGCGACAAATATTGTTTCTTGAAGTATACCGGCCCTAGATTTGTGATCGATGACTCTGTCAGTCATTGTCCAAACGTGATCTCCTTCAACCCGATCACTGAGGCCGAAGAATATATCACTTCGGACCGGCCTATTCAATGCAAATCGCACGTAGACCAAAAATCTCTTTGGTCTGTCCACTCGTGCAAATCGTCTTCGGACACTGCTGCCGAGGAACTTTATCAGGTCGTGGCATCAAATGCTTACCGCGTGGTTCACTGTTCCGTCTTGAACATTACGATTAAGGGCGTCACTACTCCTTGTGACGGTCGCGTGTTCAAACTGGCACGCTCGATCTCCTTTTCTATCGGCGATCTACCCTTCCCAGCATCTAATGTCACTAAGAAAATGGAACTTAATGTGAATATGGATCAATCTGGCATTATCAACAGCCAATTGTTTCCTCATCACCAGTCGGGCATCCTTCCATCGGAGAGCCGTCGACAGATCGAAGCTATTTTGCATGAATCACACAAGTGGCGCTCAGTCACGTTTTCGGACATCTTCATTAACGATGCTCCACACTACATTGCGTACGTTTGCCTTTCGCTCGTTTTGGCACTGGCGGTGGCCTTTGCCACTTTCTGGTTTCGCAAATCGCGCGTTAGGTCCAACCTGGGTGATCTCCCCCTGGTTGATTTACGGCCTTCGAGTCGATCGGCATCACACTTATCGCCTTTCCCCTCTCCTCGAGGCCATTTATCGGATGATCCTGCTGCCTACTGGCATATTTCAAACGCCAGTCAAGGTGGCCACGATCTAAATTGAGGTTCCAAACATTTCATCGGCACGCTCTTTCATCTAACCCTATGATTGCGTTATCGTGCCCTTTGTTTGGGTTTTATTCGGTCGATACGTCGTCCGTTTTCATCTTTACCCATCGTGTGCGGCTTGTCATTTCCTTCACAGGTTTCATCGTTTGGCAAACTTTCTCATCGAACCGACTTCCAATTTTGGTTGTCGGCACCACAGAGGTATACATCCTAATACAAACTTTTCCATATTGGGTCTTCGAGACCTTTGGTCACATCTTCAAGCCACCGCAGTTTTCTTCATGCTAACTGTGGTTTCCGTCCTTCGGTGGTCGTGAGAAAGCTTCTTTTGTTTTCATCATTTGGTCTCGGCCCTCTTTGGACTCGAGCCTGGCCATCGAAGGCGGCCTTTCGGTTAGTTTGTTTTCGATCTTTTCATTATCTCTATCTATCGGGTTTGCCTATGATCCATCCCTCTTAATCCCTTGCCCACACCTTCATCCTTTCCAATTTAGTATATTAAGTCCAATACCAGACCTCAATCTTCACTCCAATTTGCATCCCCAACCTGCCTTGTCGTTTTTTTCGTTCTACTCTGCCTTCACGATGTCCAACTCACAGCCGCCATCTCCAACTGTGTCTTCTGGCTCTGATGTCCAATTCATCGAACAAGTTTTGGACTTGAGTGCTTCTGCAAACATCGATGCGATCCCGTCTTCCCTTGGGGCCATGGTTTCGCCTCCTGCTGTCCCGAACTTGCAGGATGTATCGATGTCAGATGATGAGTCTCGGATGGCCATCGACTTTCAGGCTCCCGGCCCATCACGGACCGATCCACTGATGCCACCCGCGCAAATTCCGGATGATGTCGTGACGCTCCGAGCAATGACCGGCTCGTTTGACTCTACTATGCGGGATTACCCTTCCGCATTCGAATCGACATCTACAGGAAGTGCAGGAAACGGACGTATAATTTGGACTCCTGTTGGCACTTCGGCACCCGATGCCGGAGAGTTCTGTGGTCCAACAAGCCAGTCCACGCCGAGCCCATCTTACTCGGCCATGTTTCGACAAGAAGAACTCGGGCAGGTGCGTTCACCATCGCCTCCCCCACCTCAGAGGGTGGTTCGATCTCCATCTCCACCAATACCGGTTCAGCCGCCTCGTGTCATCGCCATTCCGCGACGTTACAACCGAAATCAAGGCAACCAACCCGCACAACGGGGGTTCATGCCTCGACAAATTCTGCTGAACCGGCAGATGCATTATGGCACTCGTTTGGCCGAAATAGCCTATACGGTTGCCAATTTGTGGCGCGTGGCTACAGCTCCCGAAGCCATCGCAGGCTTGTCACGGCCCGACCTCGTCGCCCGTCGTGACCATATTGTTGGCATGGCTACTGAGGTGCGCAACATGCGTCAAAATATCGGGCGCGTTTTTACGCCCGCCGAAACAGCCACCATGGTCCGCCTGGAAATGATGGCCCTCCAATTTCACGAGTTTGCCCAAACTCATGGTACTGGCCATCCTATCGCTCGCTTCTTACCGAGCGAAATCCATTTTGACAACCCAACTATGTTTTCAATTTGGGATGCACCACCTCCAGCCCACGACCCGGCTAGCCTTCGTCTCAACGCGGCCGGCCAACGCTTCCACCGCAACCGCCACCTCTGAAATCGCCTTTCTGGTTGGACACACATGAGTTGGTAATAGGTTCTTCTTTCCACATTAGGGCTCCAACTCGTTTTAGGTTATTTTTTTTTGTACACACCTGTTTTGGATGTCCTTATGACTTTTCCAATTCTTTTTCTTTTCCCTAAAATTTTGATTTTATTATTTTGATATATTATATTTTATTTTCAATTTTAAATTTTCAAAATTATACTTTGTAACTCTTGTAACTTTAAAATTAATGTTACCCGGGGAGAGTGTAAATGCTCTGGCATATCCAGTCAGCATACCTAACGGTAGCCTCCACCTTTTACTGTTACACTGTATCTTTCTCTCATGAGTGGCATCGCACTGCGTGCGCATGACCCTCTCTCTCTTGTACTCGATCAGCTCACTCGCTCACTCACTTTCGGTTTGAGTCTGAGTCCAACTGGTTGTCTTTCTCGACTCTCAATAAATCTTCTTTCATCCCAAATTCGTCTACCAATCATTCGAATTACTCGTTAAACGATCGGATTGTCACCCGATGGTCCTATTCCGTTTACAATATCTACAGCATTTTGTTTCTATACTAAATAGAGGAAAATCTCCATAAAGTTTAATTTTGGGTCGATTTGAGGATTGGTCATCATCATCATTGGAGTGTACTCGTAACGCACTCGAATGTACCATCCGGCATTTTCTAATCAATAGTTCAATAGATTACAACCTGTAACTCAATGATAAGATTCAAAGCACTGAGAACTTACGAAATAACCAAAATATTTTGCACTATGCAATCGTTCATTGGTAGTACCTTTTAATACAACAATCGAAAAGCAAAACCCAACTGAAAATGTTATAATAATTTTTAAAATAAATTTTAATATTAACATTAAAAAAGTCATGAATAAAAAATAAAATAAAATAAAATACAAAAATTTTCATTTTTCTAAATAAACTAAAAATATACTTAAAATCTGAAATCAACAATTTTTAGAAATCTTATGATCACAAAAATATTGTTATTTATTAATTGTAGTACCTTTTTGATAATCCGGAATAAACTTCCAACCGAACACATTTAAATCAATAATTTTTATAAACAACAAAATTCATGTTGAAATTAAAGATTTCAAAACCAAAAATACGAAAAGTACATTTCCAAATAAACTAAAAGTGTACTTTATAAATTTCATCAACAATTTTCAAAATCTCATGACTACAAAATATTAATTTTACTAATCGCGTGTCTTAATTACCTGATGATTCACTGACGCACATTTTTTAAGAATTTTAAAGTGGCCTACGTGCTAAATCATAGAAGCGCAACCAATAAATGCTACTAAATATGTGAAAGATAGAATGGAAATTCACTGGTTAACCTTAAGGACTTTCTCCCGGTACAAATCGAGTGCATAACAACAAAGACACAAAACCAAACAGACATTTTCCAGTCTATTCCAGAAGAAAATAGGGAAGTACTATTTTCAAACCTTGAACAAATGTCTTCATTTTCAAAGTCAACTCAAAATCAACTCGAAATGCACTTTTAAGTATATGAACTTTTCCAAACAAGTGAACAACAACAACCTAAAGTGCGCACTGTTCCATGTTTGACTTGTAATAAAAAATATTTTCCATTTCTAATTACAATGTTTGTTTTGAAATTATTTTATTAATAAATTTATTGTCTTAATGATCATAAATCACTTTTTTCTCAAATGTACTCGCACACTTTTTGATTTAGTAATTAATTGCACAAGTTAATTTAATTGTTATGTTATTGAAGAGAAGGAGGAGGAGTAGAAGGAACGTGACAGTGAAATAAATGAAGAAACGTAACGAATATGACCGATTGGTTAATTACTACCAAAGGTCAGTCGAGTGTGACGCAAAAAAGTTCATGAGTCATGAGTTTCTTCGTGTTTCTTCTAGTTTTAATCGGGGTGTACCCTTTATAAAGTTATGTCTAAGCTAAAAATTGCGTGACGCAATGCAAATGATTGAATTTTAGGTATATAAGAACCAACAGATTCGGTTAGAAAGTTCATCAACAAATTGAAGAATAATTTGAAAACAAAACTTCAAACTAAAAATGAAAATCTTTGTACTTTGCTTTGTGTTTTGCTCCGCAGCTTTGATTGAATTGTCAAGTCAGACTTGTTCTGCCGAATTCAAGCGTCAATTCTTGGCTAAACATAACAACCTTCGAGGGAAACACGGTGTCCCGAATTTGGTTTTTGACGATTATCTCCAGAATCGTGCACAGGAATGGGCTGATCGTATGGCTGAGACTGGACGGCTGACTTCGAGACGGGAAAATTTGTATGGTGAAAATTTGTACGTTTCCTGGTCGAGCAATGGTGCCCATCCGAATGCTGAGGCACTGGTCAAGTCGTGGTATGATGATATTGATAATTATGGACCGTTCTTTGGTGGTGAGCCTGATATGGATCAGATTAATGATTGGGGCTATTTTACTCAAATGATCTGGCGTAATAGTCGAAGGATGGGTGTGGGCTGTGGGATAAGAGGAAATTCACTGTTTGTGGTGGCAAACTATGATCCCGCTGGTAATGTTGATGGACAGTTCAAGGCCAATGTCCCTGCTCCAAGGAATCGAAATTGGCGACGAATTACCTACTATCCAACTACGATGTACTTTTAAAACATAATTGATTTCTGGTTTGATTGCCTCAAAATTATTTATTTGATCAATGGTTGTGGTATTTTTTTATGTGTGTGCGCTTGGTTATTGTATTTATTGATTAAAACATATTAAAATTATTTTACCTTTTGAAATCCTTTCAATTGTACAATTGGGAACTTATTAAATCAGTTACATTAACTCACACAAGATGGCGCCATTAACTCAATATTCAGAATATTCTACTAAAAGCAAGTAAAAGTACCTTTTTAAAAAATTTGAATAGTATCGAAGAAATTATGTATAAATAAATAAACAGAATATAGAATGACCGTTCATTTTATCGAAAGAAGAAATAGAACAATAAAGTTTTATGATTTTGGAATTCAAAGATTGATTTTTTGATTAAAATTTTCCGGAAATTAATAGGTCTTTACCTTTTTGAAGTTCGCTATTGCATATCATCACAAGCTAGAATGTAAGTAAATTTAAATTTTAAAAATAAATACTCAAATAGAAAAGAATTTGAAAAGATTTATTATCAACGATTCGATTTGTTTATTTTAGAACTAGGTCAATGAAAATATACGAAATAAAGGAAACACAAAATATTACAAATTTAATTAGTAATTAAAAATAAAAATAAAATAGCATAAAACTTGTAATCAAACACACTCCGATTGGTTCTTAATTCATAATTTCATATATCAAAATCTTTATCAAAGCTCACAAGTTCAAGCTCAAGTTAGTAAATTAAATTTTGGTAAACAAAAAACGGTAGATTAAAAATTTTATTTCGTAAAAACCTTTTCCGGTTACACTTTTTGAGATAACAATTTTGATCGTGTTATTTGTTATCTGATTACAAAGTTATTATTTGATAATATCAATTTAGATTTCTGATTTCTGACACACACAATTTTCTTTGTTTTAAACGTTGTTTGTTAACAAAAAAAAGGATTATAAAATCATCAGAGTGACAAGTAGTAGTAGAAAAAGAGAAGAAGATGAGGGATTACATCGATTATAAATAGTAGTAAAGATAGAAAATGAGATGTAACAAATCAATTTCGGTGGGGTACTGGCATTTTTGGGTGGGGGAGGGTTTTGGTTGGGGTTGGTTGGGGTAATACGTTTTCATTGTGTCATTTATGACCTCAAAGGGGGGCGTTCTCCTCTACCCTCCATCTCTCTTTATTCGTCGCCCTCCTTCTGCGAACCAGTGATCAACCTAACGTACGAGTCAATGTTGAATCGACCCTTGTTGTCACAATGAATGTCGGCCAGAGCACCGTCCAACTCCTCGTCGGTCAACTTCTCGCCGAAAGTCTTCAACTGAGTGCGCAACTCATCCTCGTTGACCGAGCCAGTTTCTTCGGGGTCAAAGGTCTTGAATGCAGCCCGAATAACATCTGGATCATCACCACCGCCCATGATACGATCACCAAAGATCGAAAGAAACACGGTAAAGTTCAACGGACCAGGGGCCTCGTCCAACATGCCTTGCAACTCGGGATCGGGCACAATTCGACCTGAAGGTAAAAAAGAAGAAAAAAAGATTAGTTCAAAAGGGGGTTGGGATTAGGTCGTTAGAGGGGTTTAGAGGTGATGTGTTCTTAGTAAAGTGGAAATTGGGATTGTGAAAATGAGAATTTAAAATATATTTAGATAAGAAAATGTGCGTGCGTTTGACCTTTTAAATCATTAGACAAGGATTTAAATATATTGAAACGAATTTAGTATTTTTGTAAATTGCGATTGGAAATAGTTTGCTTTTAGAAAATTATCAGAAAATCTGGATCAAGTGAATTAGAATTTGGAAATTTTAAATTAGGTTTTTGGAAATGAAAATAAGGAAGTTGGATTTGGGTAATGTGGGTCTGGAAAATTAGAAAAAATTGGAAAATTTGGAAATTATAAAATAGGAAACTGGGTACTGGAAATTGGAAAGTGAACGATGGGAAATTTGAAATTGGAATTGGATAGTGAATAGTTTGAGATATGAAACTGGAAATCTGGATATATGAAAATGGGAAATGGAAAATGAAAATTGTGAATACGAAATTTTAAATATATTTAGATTACGACATGTGAGTGCGTTTAAGACCTTTTAAATTTGTGAACGATACGTACAATACTGAATGTACGAATTTAGTATTATTTTTAGTATTATTTGAAAATTGAGAAATTGTAAAAGAAGATATTTGAGACTGGTAATTGGAAAGTAGGCGATGTGAAATTGGAAATTGGATAGTAAATTGGGTAGTGGGTAGTTGGATATGGGAAACTGGAAATCTGGAAATATGGAAAATGGAAAGTGGAAACATTAATTCGAAATTTAAAATATATTTAGATTATGAAATAAGCGTGCGTTTAAGACCTTTTAAATCATTTCCGGCAATGTGGGCCTCGGAAAGGAGAAATTAAATTTGAAAGATTAGGAAATTGTAAAACAAGAAATTGGGGACTGGGAATTGGAAAGTGGGTAGTGGGTAGTTGGAGAAGGGAAGCTAGGAGTCTTGAAATCTGCAAATCTGGAATCGGAAAATGGGAAATGGAAATTGTGAATTTGAAATTTAAAATCCGGAATCGGAAAATGGAGTTTTGCAATTGGAAATCTGGAAGTGAAATATGAGATTTTTGGTTCTAGGAATTGAAATTGAGGTCAACGAAACTTAGAAAAATGGAATTTTCGATTCTGGGGTTAGAGGAAATTTTGTATTTTGTGTCAATGGATTATTGGAACTTTAGATTATGAGGAAATTCAATAGAAAAAATCGCAACAAATATAAAAGTAATAGTAACAATTTGAAGAATTATTATTTCTCATATTTTAATATAAGAATTATTATTATAAAAAATCAATAAAAACTCTCAATTCTTTAAGATATTTTTCCGAGAAAATTGTAACACAAGAAAATTTGTCTCTTTTCAATTGATTGAGGATGTTTGTGAGAAATTGGCTCAAAGCAAGGGAATGATTTATTGGGAAATGTATTTACCGTAGTAAATCTTTAAAAAAGAAGACGAGTCCAATCAATAATCTCCCTCTCTACTCCCTTCTTATTGGTTCAATCAAACAATTTTTCCATCAATTTATAATATTTTCCACACTTTTAAAATTAAAACTAAAAATACTTCTAACTAATCTTGTGTGTTTGTGTGTGTACCCAGGAAGAAGAAGAAAGTGTCTTTGAACTGTGTTGTAAATGTAATCCGTGTGAGCGAGTAAGATCGAATTCCAAGGAAATTTTCCTTTTCAGCTTTAAGAGTGCAAGCAAGCACACACACAAACAGAATCTATTTTGATCATCACTATTGTTTGGTGGACACAAAATTTTTGGAAGAAGAAGAGGAGGAATAGGAACTACTACTAGATAGATTGATAGTGGAGATTTTAATTAAAAATTCCAATCAATTCCATCCGCATTATTTTGGGCCCCTATTTCAACATGAGTTAAAGAGAAGAGAAGAGAAGTGGTCATTTGATCCAGTTTGAGTTAGAGTGAAAGTGAAAGTGAGTGAATGGTCAAGTGTCATGTTTAATTTAAAAGTGGACACTGCAGTGAAGTCCACTTCCAGTTGAAACTGGATACATTCGAGAAGTGCTTGTTTACACATTCGAGATTGTGATTTTGGAATGAGAAGGAGGATTCTCGAATTGAGGCTCTGTTTGCAGTTTTACAATGAATTACTGGGCTGTTCAGAAAGTATCTTTTAAAATTGGAAAATTGTAGATTTTCTTTGAAATTTAATAAAATGAAATATAATAATCTATTTAAATTTAGAATGACCTTTAACCATAGAGTAGAATCTGAGTCATGTAATAATTTTAGAATTAAAAGATTGAGATTTAATTTTAAAATCCCAGAGATTCAAGAATTTGACCATTTTTAAACGGTAGAATTTTCGATAAAATTTTTAGAAATAAGAGACTCGGAAAGAAATGTGATTTTACCTTGATTTTGATTATCTGCGAGTCAGGCTTTAATTTTTGTTGTATTTAATTAATTGAATAAAAAATTTAATTAAAAATATTTAAAATGTATTTAACCATTTACTAAACGGGCAGGGGAACAAATTGCAACAGTCGAAAGAATCAAAACAAAAATTAAAATTTTTAAAAGTAAAAATCGATTTATTTCAAATTTTCGACAAAATTTGTAAAAATTCGAGTACAAATCAGAAAATTAAATTGTATGTTCCATTTAAAAAAATTAATTTGAAAATTTAATAACCGATCATTAAAGAGAAACGAATCAAAATGCAATTTATGAAGCCATATATGATTCTACAAAATTCAAGATTTTCAATTACAAAATTTAAAAGTATTTTACCATTCATATTCCCGTACAATGGATTTACTTGAATTAAATTTAAGTATAGAAAAATATTCCAAAAAATGTAAACAATTTGATAAAATTACTTAACAAACATTTGAATGACCTTTTCCTAAAATGGAACACTCACAAATTCTAATGTTCGCATCAAAAAGATGCCAAATCAGTATTTAGCAACATCATCTCGAGTACATTTATGGGTGCATTTAGTATCGCTTTGATTGCACCGTTAGGTCTGTTCGACCCTTCCCAAATTACTTGTAATAACTATATGCGCTATAGGGCGATTCAAAACTCGCTTTCAATGATACAGAATATAATGGAAAAATCACCGAATTTTCCCATTCACCCAATTCAGGTCGTTATCAGCTATCTCTTCACTAACAGTACAGTAATACTCACTCACTCAACGCTCAACGTTTTTCTTTTTTGTATGCCGTCTAATTTAGGTTTAATTTGTCATTTACGCTTGGTTTGTCGTTTTTATTGTTTTTTCTTGTGTGTGCTTCCTCCTCTTTATTCCTCCATGTGTGTGTATTCTAAGAAATAATAAGGAAAGATATTGGTTGATGCTAAATAGAATGAGTAATTCATATAGGACGTAAATTAATTTCTCTATTATTCCGCATCCTGTAGATGTAATCCTGAAAATAGTAGTAGTAGAAAGAAGAGGAAAATCATTCTTAGCTGGAAGCGGTTTTTTCCGTTTCTGCCGCATTTTCTAGACTCATTTTCTTACATCTTATATTATTTTATTATTAAAGGAGAAAGGTGTTAATGAGACAAAATTAATGGTAAACAAACTTATTGAATCACCTAATACAACAACATTAGATCTTATGGTTCTCGGTACTTGACATTCGAGTGTGATAATTATTAGATAAAATGAATGATGATATTTATACAATTTAATAAATGATATATGATATTATCGTATAACCCTTTTGATATTAAATTAATTGGGTGTTCGTTTGCTTTTTCTGATCTGATTCGTTTAGTAATGTAATGAGAAACTTAATGAATCGCCCTGTTTTGCGGAAAAACGACGACAAACGGGACAATCGAGACAAACGAGACAAACGACGACGACCGACTGGTCGTGAGAGACTTTGTTTTAATTAAATAAGAATTATAAGATGAGAGCAGAGGAGAAAGGGAAATTAAGGAATGAAGCAAAATAATGGGTACACACACACAAAGTTATGTGGGAGAGGAAATGCAAGTGTGGGTCTGTGTGCATGCTGAGTCAGGAAAATGCTTTATTGCATAGATCGTGCTGATTCTAGGCCACTGGATTAGGCATAGGAATTGTAGGTTTCTGGGAGTGGTGGGACAGATGATTTGGGATTTAGTGATACAGATTCGGGAATGGTGAGAATGCAAAGGTCGATTATAGGGAAAATGCAGGCTGGAATCGAATAAAAAACTATGGATTTTGATTAGTTGAGAATTAGAATATTGGTAAGAAAGAAAGAATTTTTGAAACTAATTTTTAGTAATTCATGCAGATAAGAATTGGTAAATAAGAAAATTTTACCATGTGAAAGAATCAACAGTGCTACGTAAAGTTTACGGTAAACATTCAATTAAAAATTTTAGGAAATCAGAAGGATTAAAATATGAAAAAGTGAAATAAAGTCAAGGATTTCAAGAAACTGGCAACAAAAGGCTGCACGAATTTGGGAATTAAAACCTAACTTAAGATAAATGGAGTTTAATTCTATTGTTAATTTGTTAATTCTATGAATTTAATGTTTTGCGAGATAGAAAGGTGAAATTATGTAAAACAGATAAACTAATTTTGAAAGATATAATTGGGAAATTTAAGAGGATGGAAATCTAAGGACAATTCATGCAGGTGCAAGAATGAAAAATTTGGAAACTTAACATGGGAAAATGAGCATGCAAAAAGGACGTTTCATGCATTGATGAATTAAAAGGAAATAGGGAAAGATACTTTTGGAGTGATAAGAATTAGACCTTTTTGTAAACAGTAATGGATTTTGAAAAACTAAAAATACAATTTAAGCAAAACATCATTTAGTGGGATATTCGGATTTAGTTAGTTATACATGCATACATGTATAAATCTGGTTTAAATTAAAAACTTGGGATAAAAATCGGAAGATATATTTGAAGCTGAGAGGATAGGAAATTAATTAATTAATTAATTAAGAAATGATCACACATACAGGTGAGATGCAAAGATTTCAAAATTTAAAAGCAATAAACCATTTGAATTATTCTAATGAATGAAATCTTATTTAAGTATTTATGCAACAACAACAAAAAAGAAATAACCTCTGCAAATAAACTCAATCCCTTCAATAATAACTAAACTAAGCTTACTATGGATAACTATTCTATTGATCACGTATGTAAAAATAAATTAAAAATTAAAAGAGTGGTTACCGGTTGAATTTGGGTTATTAAAAAAGAAAGAATTTGCAAACTTAAAGAGATGAATGGGCGCAAAGATTTTTTAAAGTTAGAAAGTCTTGGGTAATGTTAAAATTTGAAAATAAAAATTCTAAGGTATCTAAAATATCGAAAATAGATAGAACTTTGAAACTAACGGTAGGTTATTCATGAATGTAAGAATATATAATTAAATAAAATTTAACCGTTTTAAAGATCCACTAAGACTGAAAACGGAATTCGGACGCTAGATAGGAATGTAATTATCACAAGTGAGAAAAGTCAAGGATTTTTAAAGTTAATAGAAGCGAGGACTTTTAGAAGATAAGAATTTCAGGATTAGGGTACATATATGAGTGGGAATTTAAGAATAGTTCATGCAGGTAATAGGAATTTAAGATTTGGAAACTCGACATGCGAAAGGAAACATGCAAATTGGCTGAGTCATGCAGGTTTGGATAATTTTCGCGGAACGAGCGAAGAGAGGTAGCGGCAGCGGACTGTAGATCCTTTGCGGGCTGGTAAAAGGACACAAGACTCACTAGGTCACAAGTGAAAGACTTTAATAAAGCTAATAACAAAATAGATTCACAAATAGCTTAACCAAAAGGTCAGGGGTTATGGCCTTTAAATAGGCATTTGGCAGCGAACATTACGCCACATTCGAATTAGTGCAGTTCGATCGCGAGCTTTCGCGACAGATAATAGCAAAATAGGAAAAGTCATTTTGGGAACTTGAGAATTTGATCTATAAGAATATGAACATTCACAACAGAAAAGAATATTTGCATCTAACATTGAAGATAATTTGAATTAAAATGACCTTTTAAAAATGCATTATCTGATTTCTAAAATAGGTGTACAGTGTACACTGTACACAGAAGAATTATTTAAAAAATTAGGATAGGTACATGCAGGAAATAATTAGGCATAAGTCGGGTTCTGGGGGAATAATTCGATTGGAAATAAAATAAATTTAATAAACAAATAAGGTCTCTTTTTGAGCACACATGCAAATACGAGATGTAAAAGAATTAAAGACTTGATAAAAGATGACCAATTAAATTTATTCAAATAGATAACTGACCTAAATATTTTTGCAAACTAATGTTAAAATTATAATAATTTAAGAGACTAGAAGCTGAAATTTGGTCTAGGTTTACCTGGATTTAAAAAGCGACAAATGAAGACGAGGAATTTGGCCTGGCGAGAAAAGAAAAATTGTTTTCATAATAAGGAAAGGATTTTGGATTTTTGAAAACAGGTGAAAATTGGACGAATTGGTTAAAAAGATGGAAATCTAACAAAAATAATTCATACATAGTTAAAGATTTTGAAAACTTATTATTTGGATGAACCTGTACGATGTACGACGATGAAAACAAGTTACAAATTTGAAAATTATAAAAATTGTTGGTAAGCTGACAAAAATAATTATTGCATGGTTTACAGATTTGACTACATTGAGAGGATTCTGTTAAATGTGTAAGTAATGCAGATTTGAATTAGAATGATTTGTAGATTTTTAGAATATTGGAAATTTATGAATACGACCTTTTAAAATTCTGCAAGTTTTCATCCCCATGTAATATAAAAACAGAACTTTGTGGAGAACTTTTGATTTGCCATACATGCAGGTAATAATTTTATATAAGCTATGACCTTAAACTTTAAGGCTTAAAGGATGTGGAAATCGAAAAAATTGAAAAAAAAACTAGGAAGGTTGGAAGTGAAGAATTTGAAAGAATTTAAAGGATATAAAACTAGGATTCGAACACACATGATGGTGAAATGTGAATGATCCAAAGAATTAGTTTATTTGACCATTTGTTATGCATATTCAAAGGTATTTGGGAAATTAAAAAAGTGATTGAATGCACATGCCGGTGGACTAGTAAAGGATTTGAAGACTAAGTTAATTTGACCATTTGTTAAATTTAATTATAGATTTCGAAGAAATTATGTGAGTGGAAACTAAAAATGTTTAAAGAAAATTAATTTGAAAATGTAAGGAAATGTGGGAATTCAAAGATTTGGAAAGTTTGAAGGTTGAAAAGCAGGTAAGAATTTATGAATAAATAAATTGACCGTGTGAATTAATCGTTCGATGAATCAAAATGAAAAGTCAAAGATGGAAAGATCTCATGAGATATAGAAATGATGACTAAAAGAATTTCAGAATTTAAAAACATACATGTATCTTGAGAAAAATGGAAAATGGACTAAGATGAAAAATTAGGAATTGATCACACATACAGGTGGAAATTAAAGGATTTCAAAATGAAAGTCTCATAAGTATTTATAAAAAAATATGCAATGACCTTTTGAGATAAACTGACAATCAAATATAGGAATTCAATGATTTTGTAGATTTTGATATTTGAGATATGTTTGATTGTGAAAATTAAAATTAAAAATTTAGAAACTTAATTTTGGTTAAGATTTACCTGGGTTAAAAATCAAATAGATGAGAACTGTAATTTGATTATAAGAAAAATTATTATTAAGGATTGAATTATAAAACTAACGATTAGCTATTCATGCAGCTAAGAACTTATAAGTAAGAAAATTTAACCTTGTGAAAGATTCAATTTAAACTCAATTTGGATAACTCAAAATTGGAATTAGCACAAGTGAGTGAGTCAAGGATAATTTAAGCTAGTTGAACTGAGGATTTTTAGGAGAAAATGATTTCAGTGTTTGCTAACAAAAAAAAAACAGCGAGAATCTAAGGATAATTCATGCAGGTAAAAAAATTAAGGATTTTTAGAACTTGACATGCGAAAAAAAACATGCAAACTGGTGGAATCATGCAGGTTTGAATTATAAAAGAAAATTTGCAAAGTTTATTAGTGATCTTGATACCTTTTAAAAGAGATCCCGAATCATCACTTCGGAAAGACATACTTGTATCAAATATTGAGAGTAAATTGAATTAAACTACTTTCATAAATTTGAATAACCTTTAAAAAATCACAGCAAATTGAATGTACAATGCAAAATGCTGAGCAAAGAAATATCACTGAAAAAATTGGGACCGACCATATGTGCAGGTAAGAATTTGGTATGAATTTGGAACTAAAATGAAATCAAAAGAATTTGAGAAACCGAAAAGGTGGAAGTTTGAGAAATTAGCAAGCTAATAGTACTTTGAAATACTAATATCACGCATTCAAGTGATATGTTTGGATAATGAAAAATTGAGTAAAAAGTGATATGTCAAAGATTTAAACTTAAAGGCAATTGATTATCTGAATGGTTTAGGAATAAAAACTTTTCTAAATATTTATACAAAAAATGATATCACCTTTTTGAAACTACCCAACAACGTATCTGAATATTCCACATCAAGACTTACAAACTCAAAACTAAGAAAAACTCTTTTGATCGCTTGTATTTAGGAAAGAATATAATGAAATATTAAAAGTTTAATCTGAAATGAAAATTGGATCTGTTAAAAGGATAAAGTATTTGCACATTTATTTAATTAAAAAGTGACCTTTTGAAAGCTAGTTGGCAACTTCTTCTCCTAAGAGTAGTACTAAAAATATTTTATAGTGGGAAACGTGGAATTGGTTATACATGCAAGCAAGAATCAGAAATAAGTTTAAGGCTTAAAGGGAGGTGGAAATCAAAAGAATTGGAGAAATTAAGAAGGTGGGAATCACTTTTTGAGCAAATATGCAGATGAGATGTTAAGGATTTTATATTTGAATGAAACTTTTTCTAATTTTAAACAAAATAATAATTATTTCACCTTTTGAACAATGAAATTTTATATCTTAATCTAAATCAAAACTTGAAAACTTGAAAACTATGAAAATATTTATTGATGTATTGTTATGTAAGAATATCAAAGTTGCTAATGGAGTGCTAACTGGGAGAATTGAATATTTGGGAGGGGAAAAATTGGGAATGAATGAAATGAGTGAATTTGAGGATTCTGTAGACTTGAAATTTAGGAAGAGTTGGAAAATGAAAATAAAAATAATTTAAGAAATTGGAAAGTTAAATTGGGTTTAGATTTATCTTGTTTAAGAAAGCAACTGGAGAAGAATTGAAATTTGGTTTGCCTAAGGAATATGCCTACGAATGCTTAATGGAATTTTGATTTTTGGAGAATAGATTGAAATAGATTAATTTGAGAATTTGTTAAAGAGGTAAGAATCTAACAAGGATATTTCATGCAGATTTAAAGAATTTTTTTAAACTAATTATTTGGATGAACTTGTAAGATAGGTGAACAAGGAGGTGGGAATACGAAAATGGAATATAGAATTTGATAATCATAAATTTCAGAAAACAAAGATTTACCGGAATTTAAAAAGCCAATATGAGGGAGTAATAATTAGTTTGGTTAAGAATAGGATTGTTTACTAAAGAATAATTAAATTGTGGCATAGCTAAAAAGTCCGACAAGCCGGGCAGTAAGCGAGACTTAGTGTAGTTTAAAATATAAAAATAAAAATTTAAAAAAATTGTCCGAACCGGGAATCGATCCTACAACACCTCTACACATACGGACATACATACATACATACATACATACATACATACATACATACATACACGATGGCAAAACCATTAACTTGACTTGTTCTTTGAACTAAGTCTCGCTAAAAAGAGTTGAAAATCAAACTAAGATATATTATGTAGATTTAAAGATTTGGGAACTTAATGAAAGAAAATGGGTAAATCATGCAGATTCGAATTAGAGGATTTGTGCATCTAAAAAATTTTTAGAAAATTAAGAGTTTGACCGTTTGAAATTCATGAACATTGCGGTATTTATGGAAAAGTGGTACCAAAGAAATTATATTGTTCGGGAAACTTGGAATTGGTAATACATGCAAACAAGAATTTGGTATAAGCTGGAAATAAGGGGAGGGATAAATAAAGGATCGACAAGGATCTACTAAAGATTTACAACTAAGAAAGAAGGAGCTTGTGAATTTGGAAATTGAAAGATGGAAAACGAAGAATTGAACAGACATATATGCTATAGAAATTTGACTAAGATAATTTGACCATTTGAATTGCGATGTGTTTCGCGATCTAATTATTTGTACAAAAAAAATAAAAAAACTAAAAACCAGGAGAATCGGTTAATTTGGGGAAAAGGATTTCGAAAGACGCAGATTATATAGCCATGCAAATGATTAGAATTAAAGGAATAACATACTTTTCTAGAACATAAAATTCGACCTTTTTAAACAAGTGCAAAGATTGTCCAAATTGAAAGACATTCTAGTATAACAAATTGAAAATATATTAAAAACCTATCTGTTTTATAAAAAATTGAATAGCCTTTTATAAAAACGACTGAAAAAGTATCTCCAAAAAGCAGTTTTCAAAACATTATATAACAAGAAAAACTTGACCACACATGCAGGTATGAATTTAGTAAATGTTGGAAACTAAAAAGCTGGGATAATTGAAAGTATTGAAGAAACTAACCAGGTGAGAATTTAAGCATTTTGATACTTAAAAGGATGCAAAACTAAGAATTGAACACACATGCAGGTGAGTTGTAAAGGAATCAAAGACTGACAAGAAAGTTGATTTGATCATTTGTTAAGCGATTGAAAAATGTGATTGGGAACCAAAGTTTAAAGAGAAAAAATTGTGCAAATTCAAAGATTCTGTAGATTTGGAAAGGTAGGAAAGGTCGTAATGCTTAAAAGATTTTTTGTATTGAATTGAAAAATAAAAATAAAAAAACTAAATTAGGTTTACCTGTATTTAAAACTGGAATCAAAGTGACTTTAATGTATTCCAAATAAAAATTTGAGGAATAAGATTTCAAAGAATTGGAAATATTGAAAAATATCTAAAAGCTAGAATTTCCAAAATCTTAAATATTTAGCATCCCAGGATTAAGCTACGCAGTTTGCAAAAGAAAATGCTAAATCAAAAAGAGATTAATGTGTTTTTGTGTCAGATTTATATTCAGTAATCATAATAATAAAATAAATCTTAAGTCTGAAGTCAACACACATAAATATTTGAGCACATCTTGCACCCTCACACTCAAAATCCCAAAATCTAGAACATACTAACAATATTTATAAGTAAGGGGAAGACACAAAAAGAAATAAATACTAAATCAAAAGTCCAGGGCAGCAGAAACCAGAACTTTCCATCTTTAAAACATGAAACTTTTCAATATTTCATGTTAGTTTATGTTTAAGGTAAACACACAGAAGAACTCTCTTATCACCTGCTACCTTAAAAGTGCACATCATCATACTTTCCTTTTCAGAAGCGGAGAAATCAAACAAATTTTAAATGTGCACGAGCATAGTAAAGTTAAAATGAATCTGTTGATGCACTAAATGTGACAATTTTACCCTAACTTCTAAAATGCATTTTTGTGTAACCATTTCAAACTCTAAAAGTAAATGTCCTTCTTTATGTGGACAGAACACGGAAAAATCTCCTTAGCACAAAAAATGCAACGCACGACACATAAAATAACCCAAAGTCCAACAGAGTCAACCCCCACACCCAAAACTCAACAACAAAATTTCACTTACCAAGCGAATCGAAAGTAGCACGAAGATCAGCCTTGCCAATCAGTCCATCCTTGTCCGAGTCGATGAATCCAAAGGCCTGGCAAAGTAAATACACGAAAATATTAAATATAAAACTCAAAATACACATTTCTCTCGATCTCTTAATATATTCATAGTATTAAATTGGCAAATATTTGCTTTTGATGATCGAAGCAGAAAAGAAACGAGAAATAGAAAATTCCGTTCTATGTATACATTCTATCGAATATAAAAATCTCTTATAAATTCTATATCACTAAAATCCAACAACGAAAGAATGTCTGTCTTAAATTGTCAAATATTTGGTAAATCTCTTAAATACACACAACGCTCACACTGAAATGACAAACACACTTCGCAGACACCTTTTTCTAAAAGATTTATCACACACGAACGAAAAATGACATGAATTTTAAAAACACATAAATTGAACAGACAAAAATGAAAAATATGTTTTAGCTTTATGCGAATTTCATGAATTTTAAAATAAAATTGAGTAACATTTCGTGTTAGGTTTATATTATGAAATAATAAAATAATCATAAAATGCTTAGTTCGCAAAGACTAAATTGTGTGAATTTCTTGAAAGTAATAAAATAAAAATTAAATCAAAAACTAGAAAAACGTTCAAAAATACGAAAATTGCTAAATAAACTTAAGAATTTCTACCGTTTGCTTTCCTGCCGTACACGACAATTTCAAAAAGCCAAAATTCCCAAGAAAAATATTCTCGCACAATTATATTGTCAAACAATTTCAATTTCAAAATTACAATAATTTCAAATTGCACAAATCATTTAATGGTAAAATTCTCTAAAAGCTATCGATTATTATTTCACATGACTAAACTCTCCACTCTCAAAATGTATAAGAAGATTCAAAAATTTTATTTTAATTAAAACCGTTTTATAATTTTTTATTATATTTATTACAAAAAAAATATTCTGGTTCTCCTAATAGAATTTGGTTCAATTTAACAGAAAGAGATAAAAAATTACCAAGAAAAACTTAAAATTCTGTACGATTAGTTTCGTTCTTTTTACTCTTCTCTCTTTCCTTTTAGGGCACACACAACTCAATCATCAATCGAAATTGCATCAACATTCAACACAGAAAATGATGAGAATTGTAATGTTCTGGAAAAATTTGATTTGATTTCGTTTCTTTCGTTCTCTTTATATATACTCACACTTTGCAAAATGTTGTATTGGGTGATTAATTTTTTTTGAAACCTTTTGAAAACCTACCCACAATTCTCAAAATTTCGAATCACTCAATAACCCAAAAGAAAAATTGTCTATCTTACAGAAAAAGTGAGTGAGAGAGAGGGAGAGAGAGAGAGCAAAGAAGCAAAAACTTTTTGTATATTAATTTAATTTAATTATCCGTATACGTGAATTTCTAATTTCGCGTTTAAATTTCAAATTCAAATTCTCTCTCGCTCTCATATCACGAACATACACAAAGTGAGCAAAAGTTAACCAAATATATTTAAATTTGTAGTATAATAATTTCTCCCTTATTTTCTTATCTCGAAATTTTAATGTTAAATTAAATTATGCATAACTAATGTTGTTATGTTTAGTAGGAAAAAGTTATATTATTTAATAACTTCCTAAGAATGTATAATATTATAATAACTTTGGAATTTACTGCATATATAAGTTAAAATGTATTAATATTGAATTTTGTATAATTTAAGTTTGAAAATTCAAATTTAAAATTTAACCTTTAGAAACGGTGGTTTTCAAGGACAGAAAACTAATTTCTAATTGAAAATCGAAAATGCAAGTTGTACAAATTGTCGAACTCACCTCTTTGAACTCGGCAATCTGATTCTGAGTGAACATGGCAAAGATGTTCGAGGTGGTGCGCTGGGCACGACGCTTGGTGGATTCCTTTGACTTGCTCTTTTTGGTGGGAAAATTAAAGAAAATTGATTTTAATTAATTAATAAATTTAACCATTTTAATAAGTCAATTAACTATTTTATTTTCAAATTGCAATAAAAATATAAAAATTAAACAAAAAATAACTGGAACTTACCATTTTTGAATTGGATTTCTTGCTCACGTAAAGATTTAAAACACAAAATTCACTGAATAGAATATTCTGCTTGCAGAACAAAAAAATAGTGTGGTTCGAAGAGTAGTTCGAGGAAGTAGAGACTGAAGAATGAAATTCAAAACTGTCGTTCGTAATTGCAGAGAAAAATGGCAATTGGCAGTGCAAAATAGACGAGTTGGTTTGTGTGGGAGAGAAGAAGATTGAAGAGAGGCAATTATTACAATTCACACTATTCACACATATATTCTATACTCACATTAGGCTTTTACTGTCAAAGATTAGACGACGACGAAGACGACGAGGGGAATAATCAAGAAGCTTCAAGCTGGGGTAAAGCCGAAATGATGAGGATTTATTTTGGGTAGAGAGATCGTCTGTGGGAGATCGTTAGCTTCAGAGTCGCGCTTTGAGCCTTCAAAAGGGATATTGCCTTATATAAACTTACAGGCAGAATATTCTCTCTGCTACTCAAGATGATGATGATCCTCCTGGTGGCAAAATTCTTTAAACGAAATTTAGTGTAAACAACCCCAGGGTTTATTTAAGACTTTTGCCACTTCTTTTCTTTCTTCTTTGGAAGTAGTTAGAGAAGAAGGCGAGAGTTGGAAAGTGAGTGAGAGAGAATCCGTGCCTAATGTATCGTTAGCATCAAGTTCTAATCTGTTGCCAGAATAAAAGTTGTTTGTTTAAATCGTAGTAGTTACACATTGAGATTCTCTACTCAACTGTACAGAATGATATAACAACTTTAAAACTTGCAAGTGCATTGCATTGCACACATTTGTTTCATTCGATTCGTACATTAGAAACATTAATACCAATTCGCTTTGGTAGTAGTGGCACAAGCCTCGAAGGCATATTTTCGTGTAATAATAATAATCGTACACGGATTTAGATTTATCTAACAGAACTAAGAAATAATAAGAAGAAGAATTAAAGCCTATTTATGAGTGTGTGGGTGAGAGTGAGGGGTGGGGTGATTATATGTTGTTGGCATTTTGGTTGGTCTTGAGATCTACGGAGAGAGGATTTTCCTTCTGTTGATTCGTATGATCACATATGAAATGAAATGAAAGAATCTTCTTCTTCTTCAATTTGGCGTAAACAAGTTGGATGAGGAAAGACACTGTTGAAGCTGAGCTTTTGGGTGATCGAAAATGTGAACAAAAATAGCTTCGAGAAAGAGGGAATTGCTCTACGCGAAAAAAAAGATTCTTTTCATGATAAAACTTTGACTCATACACACGATTTTGTTTCAACAAACAGTAAAAAAGCAATATCAACAGTAGGCACCCAAAAATTCTTAACCAAAAAATGACTAGATTTTTTAGCTTACTGTTACAATGCTTTTTATGTTAATTTTCAAAGTAAAACTTTCTCAACTTATTAATAACAAGGAGAATATCCTTTCCAGTGTAGATGTAGTAGTCGAGAACGAGTAGGTAAACTGAACTTTGAATTACGAAATTTCTTGCAAAGTACAAAATACTCGATGTCAAACACGTAATGCAAAAAGTACTTTTGCAGAATTTTAAGAATTTTTACCATTTTGGCTAACCAAGAGAATCAAGCAAAAACTCCCAATTCCCATAAATCTCCCACAATTCTAGAGTTTCGAATTTTATTGCTTTCAGTCACTTGAATATTTTGTTTTTGTTTGTTTGTTTGACTGCATTTTAAGGTTTAACCCATTTGAGTTATTTTTTAAAAGGAGAAAGTCTGTTTAAATTAATTAAATTTTGTATGTGTTCTATTTGTTTGTATGTTTGGGCTGGTTGCTTACTTTTCCGTCTGTGTTTGGCCCGGGAGAATTTGGAGAGTTTTCTTCTCTTCTTTTTTCTGTTCGAGTGTCTCTTTCCTACTCCAACCACACAGATGTTTATGTGTATTTGTGTTTGCGTATATATATTTGTGTCTTTCGGAATTTTTATGTCTTTTCCATAGTTGGATAGTGTAGTAAAATAGACGAGAAATAGTGAAGAGAATCCTAAATTATTTAGTATCGAGAGTGTAGTGGGAGAGATCAAGAAGAAGAAGTTTTGAAGTTGAAGCTTTCTAAAGTGGAACAAGTCAAACAAACAAATTTTATTATATTTGGCCTAGACAATTCGCGAGAACCAAATTCGTACTAATGTGTACGAATATATCCAAATTTTAATTGACTGGAACTAAACCAAAATCATAAAAAATGTTCTTGATTCTTGGTAAAAAGTGAACCATTTTGTGAGTTGATGATTTATATTTAGATTTGTACTTGGACTTAACATTTCACGCTTGAACGAGCTTCAATTCAGCAACAATTCTGATGAAATTGATTTATTATTTACAGAATAATAAATCTAAGATATTTTGAATTCGTAATATAAGTTGATTAAATGAAAAAAATAAATATAATTCCCGGAATTTAATAAATGTTTAAAAATATTTAGACAAATGTACTTTTCTATGTTACGTAATAAAAAATATACTTTTAAAAATAATCTAATTATTGATTCTATTTTTGAATATTATATTTTTAACCATTTATGAAACATGTGACGATTCATTTCGAAATCTGTAAATAATTAGCAAAGTAAAATATACAAATCTACATTAAGTTCATCATGTGATGCTAATCACGTCGTCCTCCAAAAAAGAAAACAGATTTGCCATGCATTGCTTAGTTTAGTTTACACGAAAACAACTCAACTTCAAATCCAACGAGAATATTCTCGAGTTTGGATACATTAGCCAATTTCTGTTGAGTGTCACATGAAAATCATCTCTGATTGACATTTTCCATTGTACCATTGCATCACTCACTCACCCACTCATTACAAAATTAAAGTCTCTTTGTTTACAAGAGTGTGGGATGTTTGTTGTTTACTTCTTTGACAAACAAATGACGATGATTACTCAACTGTGACTGACATTTCTTCTCTTTCGACGTGAGATGGGAAAAGAACAGCCTTGAGGCGCTCTTTCCAAATCAAAATATACACTAAGAATGAACTTGAGCAAAACAAATTGTAATTTAAAACAATTCAAGATATAATACTTTAAAATTCAAATACTAGTAAATTAAATTTAGATTTAAAATATTTTACATATTATAAAGAAAATTACCATTTTCAAAAGTTCTTATCAAACAACTCAAAAACGTGACACAATTTCTAAAATATAATAAAATACCAATTGGACGTATTGTACATATTCACAAAGGAATACAAAACCGAGACGAGGGAAATCCTTCAATTTGCCATACAATTTCCTCTTTCTATTTTTCTTCTTATTTTTTCTCAAGGAGAGAACCTAAAACGTATGTAAGAACTCGATTCGAGAATATTCTAAATTAGAATCATGGATTTTTTCCATCTTGTGATGAATTCTGTAAACTAAGACTTTAGAACTAAAGATTTGTATCTTATTGTAAACAACAACAACAACATGTGATTCTGTACTTCTTCAAGATCAGAAGAACAGAATTTTCCCGCCATTTTCTTATTTACTTCAAAATCTTATTATGAAGAATTAAAGAATAATAATCAGACTATAATTAAACATTTATAAATAACTAAACACACACAACTCGTGATGATGTTTACAAAATTCAGAGACCTTTTATGAAACGTATTTCAAATTGTGTTTTATAAACTAAAATTCAATAATTTTCCTTCAAAAAAGAGTTTACACAAAAAGTCAATTTGTATGTTTCAAGTACAAATTTGCATTTTCCAAATTTAGTTGTCTTCTTTTGTGTACAAAATAGAATGCATTCTTGTATTCAAGGAGAGCGAATGAAAAAGTAGCTTTTTAGATTGGCCGTGGGAAAATTCCTCAAACTAAATGGCAAATTGAAGTCGTGGAAAGATACTCGTGGTCTAAATATTTGTGTGTCTGTATACGTTCGCTTGTTTACTTAATATAATTTGAAATTTATGATTATGACTTTGTTGTTTGTGTGAGAG
Source organism: Rhizoglyphus robini (assembly GCA_023373905.1). Taxonomy (NCBI): domain Eukaryota; kingdom Metazoa; phylum Arthropoda; class Arachnida; order Sarcoptiformes; family Acaridae; genus Rhizoglyphus; species Rhizoglyphus robini. Next base: position 34,978 of record JAKIJQ010000238.1, on the reverse strand, counting down.
CTAGTATATTTTGGCATTTTGAATTAGTATTAGTATAAAATAGTACCAAAATGAGGTTTTGAATTGACTTGATAAATTTGGAAGGAAAATTTTAACGAAATCTATTTATAAATTTTATCATAATTTTCAAACTAGTACCTAGAACTAGAATTAAACTTTAGAATTTAGATTATTTGAACTTTATTTGAACGGAAATTCTTCTTCTTGTTATTGTTTTTGTTTGACTTTACATTTTGTACGTGTATGTCATTATGAGTAATAATATTGACGTTTAACATTATGACAAATGAGTGCGAGTTTATGAATAAGAAAAACATTGGAATTGAGCCCAAAAAGAACTCTTTTTGTGTGGGGGTGTGGGCGTCAGGGTGTCAGTAAAGTTACAACATTAGCAGTCCATTTCTTAATGAGTTTCTGTCTGTCTGTCTAAACTCTCAAATCTTCACCGGAAATCACAAATGCACCGACTTTGACTTTTCTAGGATTCTAGATAAACCCGAATTTAATAATTTAAACATATAATTAAGTAGTAAAATCTAAGTACATTTTAAATTTTGATTGTCCAATTATTTTACTCAAAATTAAATAATAACATAAAACTTAAATTGACTTCCGGAAAAGATTACGAACCAAGCGATTTAGTAGTTCACAATTTTCCTAAGAATTTTCTTTCACAATTCTTTCAACTAATCTCTAAGACTACTACAAGATTAAATCAAATGTTTTTATAACTCAAAATTGATTTTGTAATAACAATAACATAAAATGAATTCCTCTGAATTCGTTATGATAATATATGAAAATGTTAGTTTAAATCATTAAAATCATTTTTAAAATTCTGAAGAAACCTTTTTACGTCGTATTGAGTTTGATGAGAATTATGTTTGACAATTTAATTTGGTCTTAAGACTCTCACACAGACAGACATAATCTCGAAAAAGTCTTGTCTGGCTCTTGGTACATTTTGAATTGAAATTTTATTGATTTGAAAATAAATTTAGTATAAATGCTTAATAAAATTTGAATCATTTTTAAAATTAAACCTTTTAATAACTCTAAACGAAAGATTGTACCACATTGGTATTACATTACTAATACTCAATGAATTGTAATTAAAGAAATTATAACTAAAATTATTCTTTAAAAATAAATTAAAAAATTACTGAAATTTATTGAAACCCTTGTTTAAATGTAAAAACTCTCATTGTAATTCCTCCTGTAATTAAACCCTCTCTCAAAACACACTTAATCCAACTTAATACACCTCATTCAAAGAATATATATTCTAAGCCTCTACTAATAAAGTTGAATATATTAAATACAAAATTATACAAAATTATAAAAGTAAAAGAACCAAATTAAAAGTACTAAAATCCGACTTTAATAATGCCAACTAAGACTGTTGAACCTTTTAATTCTTTTCGTGGGTTCGTTTCAAGATATGTATTTATTTTTATCTCAAATAATAAAATAAAATGCACAATTAAAGTTATTACGTACGAGTAAATACCATAAGCAACCGGATATTTCCCAGGAAATATCTTGTCTAAAATGTGCATTTAATTCTCGTAAAATTTCTCAAGAATTTGTGTGCACATGGTTATATAATATTACATACACACACTTTGATATATTTGTTGTTCGGTATTCATGAGTTTGGTTGGTAGAAATGTGAATTTTCGGGTGAATAGAATTGAAAAGTCGATGAGTTTACTGTTGGAAATGCATTTTTTCTTTGCTACGATCTTTCAATTATTGTTCTTGACATATTCACCCCCACCCCCTCCTTGCGAGTGCATATGATATTTGCGAGCGTGATATTTTGTTTGCCAATTTTCTTTTTTCCCGACCCGTCCATTGCCTCTTTGCCTTTTGTGTGTCTCTCCCTCTCGTATTTCTCGTATTTGCCATTTCTCGCCATTCAGTGTATTTCACTCAAAATGTGACAGTTGTTGTCACTTTTGTTCCTCTCTCACATTCACTTTCTCGGTTCTCACTTTCACTTGGTGTCGGTTTTTAGTGTTCTGTAGCAGAACACACGAACGAATGAAAATATAGAATGCCAAGTATATATCGTATACGTTTTCTGGTGCAAAACGTTGTTGGCACAGGGTGATTAGATACACAAAAAGAATTATAATTACCGATTTAAGAAGTTTATATTTTTCAACGTAATTCGAGGTTAATTTGCATCAAAGATGAGATAACACGAAATTTACAAAATCATGAATTATAAATTGAAGACATTTTCTGTAAAAATTTATCTTTTTATGATCTCAAATAAAAGAAAAATAATGAATAGAAATTAAAGAAATATTGACAAAACAATAAAATGTATCAACCTTTTGAATCGATTTACTTCCAACAAGATAATGCAAATTTATTATTCTTTAAAAAATCACCCAAAAATTAATTACCAAAACAAACTAAATTCTCATTTAAACAAACCACCTCGTACTACACCAAAAAACAGTTCCCTACCCCAAGTGACGATCATCAGCGATTATAATGATGATTATGCTAATGAACCACGCAAAAGAAGACGACGAGACAAGAGAAGACAAGACAAGCCTTACAAGACGAGACACTTTGTCTCACTCTCACTTTTTTCCCTCCAGACCACCACAGACAAGACAGCATTTATTTATGATTAGTAATATTATTAGCAAAAGTAGTACTAGAAGTTGTACGAGTAATGTCGAATATGCTTCACTCAATGTAGTAATATGTAGATTGCGACAAATTAAATTAATATTAATACAAACACACGAAAAGATATGTATTGGATGATTGATAATAAAAAGAAGAATTAATAATTTTACCTTTTTTAAAAAGAAGATCTTCATCAAGATAAATTTCAAATCACCATATATCAACCCCCTAAACAGTATTCAAGATCACCCAGACCAAATAAGCAAAAAACTCTGACTCTGACTCGTCAAGTCTCGTCAAGTCAAACAAAATTCATTAGCCTTAATTTAGCCTAAACACGCAAACTGTTGACTTGCGAGTCATCTTCTCTTCCTCTTCTCGTTTATAAGAATTTTGTTTCTGGGAAAAACACCAAGTGAAAATATATTCCTGGGCTTCAAAATTGTTTTTTGTGCCGTTATTAATTATCATAATTAAAAAAAATAGAAAATATTGCCAAAAACATACATTAATTTAGTTTAGTAAACCCATTAAAAATATCACTAATAGAAACATTATCGAAACAAAACATAAACAAAATATTTATTAACAATTTCATTTTAATTCAATAATAAAATTTAATTTTGAACTTTGAATTTTGAACTGAATTTTGAATTTGAACCTTTTAAAAATCTACTTGGAGAAGCTTTCCAGAATATTTCCAGGTAAACGTTTTACTAAAGCTAAAAATATCGAAAAATTAACCCGAAAAGTAGCCACTTTCCGGTTGCAAAGTACAAACAAGCATTTGCCTCTTCCTTAATTTTACCCAGAAGAAAAGTATCAAATTATTTAAATATTCATGATTCAAATACACTTTTTTCCCCAGAACTGCAAACATAAACACACACGTCTAATTTAGATAATTTACCCAACCATCAGCAGAATATATATCTTATCTTATAAAAGTAGATATCTTACACGAATCCATTAAGAGAAATCTTATCTGTCTGTACATACAAAGTAATGCAACTACTACTACTTCTACTTTAACCAAAGTAACATTACGTAATTGAATGAACGTGTTCCGAGATTTACTTATACTTATTTCTCGGTGGCAATTTGATGCAATAAAAATTCGTTATATAAAATTACCTACTACAACTCTCTATGTCTTATGTAATCTCACTTAGAGTTGTAGTAGGAAGATTTTTTTCCTTGTTACTTTTCTCAAAAATCATCATCCTGTCTGTCTTATACGCCTATTTAAGCATGTGATGTGATGTCTTTTCACTTTCTTAGTATTTGCAAATGCACACAAACTAAAATGTACATACGAAACCATTCATGCATGCATACGATGCGAGTGAGAAAGAAAGTGAAATTCGTGGCAATACACTTTCGTATATTCTTAGATTTGAAGATAAAATGTTCGTAGAACGAACGTAACAAAATAGTAATGTAAAGCAAAGTAAGAAGAGGCAAAGAACCTGGCTGAGGGAGAGATGAAAATAATAGTTATAATAAAATTAGATTTATATATTCTACTTTGCTTTTAGGCAGATTAGATCTGTTTTGGGTTGATTATTTCTTTCTTTTTCTTATGTTTTCTTTCATTGGTTGCTACGGGTGAGAGAGGGAGAGATTCACTTAAAGAAGAAGAAGAAGTTGTAGAGAGATGAGATAATTTTAGTAGTAAACGCAAAGTAAAAAGCAAAAATAAATACATACAAAAATAATCTGAAATATTATATTAACTTTGAATCTTGATTCTTTTACCTTTTAGCAACCAAGAGAAGAGAATGAAATTCTGAGCGTAACAAAGTACAAATGTATTAACGAAGCTTGTTCTATTTTAAAAATACTTGTTCCTTACTTGTTTCGTAATGCTTTTAAATGTTAATACGAAAATCGTGAATTCAGGAGAACCCAAAGTTTGACGGAAGAAGTACAAAGTACAGTTCACCGTACTTCTACCTAACTTTACCGCGTTGCACAGGACAACAAACTTTGTCTACTATTTTCTTTTTATACCGCACTGCACTGCACAACATAATGCGTCTGTAACAAATAAATCAAATGATGAGATGACATGTGAAGCCGCAAATTTTCACGTACACAGTAAATGTAATGTGCAATACACTCAACGCTTAAATTTACATATAGAAAAATTAAAATGCATTACGAATAGTAGAAATATTCCTAACTAGAATTATACTTTTAGACAATGCATTTTTACACTAATTCAACGAACGTTATTAAGCTTCACGAAACACTTCTGACTCTCTCTGTGTGTGTTCTTTTAATTCTCATTACTGCGCAATAAATCATCCAAGAGTCTGAACAAACGTCAGGTTTATTTGTGTAGTCAGAAAAATAAAAGAATATTCAGTGAAAATTGATGCGAGAATTGCGCATATATGAAAAGCTAATTATATATAATTTTAATACAAGTGTGTGTGTTAATTAAACAAAATTTAGTCAATTTAGAATTAGAATTATTTAATTTAAATATTTGAATTTAAAATTTTTTTAAAAATAAAACCTTTTTCATTATCCGATCCACGATGAACGAAATAAACTAATTATACCTCAAAAATACACAACCTCAATAATGATAATATAAAATAAAAATCTAAAAATACGAAAGAGAAAAAAATGATAATAAAAACATTAATCAATAAAATAACATAGCACAAGAATAACAACATTCTCTCTCCCTTACGAAATCAATTTCCCAATTTTATTATAACTATACTACTATTAGATCAGAATACTAATAATTCAAATGTATGTTTTGATTTTACAACAGAATCACACAATCCTTAGTCTAACAGGAAAAAAATGGATCAATGTTTTGACTACTAGAAGAGAGAAGATATAGACTAAATTCGTACTCTATTTTTGAAAACATTGATTGGGTGACACAAAAATGTACAGGAAAATTATCTAACCGTTTTAAGAAATTTATTGAAAATGTATTTCAGCAGTAGAATGAAATTTAAAATATTTTGTATCTTTAATAGCGTAAATTATTATGCTACGCTCACGAAAAATTCAAATTCATGATATATATTTTGTATTCATCTCTCCCTCTACCCTGTACAGATATCCTTGGATATCGATTACCGAATTGGTTGGTTGGTTGCCTGCCTCTTCTTTTAGTTCTTTTACTACTTTTACTTATTCTTCCTTGCCAATTATTTTCTCTCTCCCAAACCTATCCCATTGAATGAGGAATTAGAAAGAGAAAGTGCGCGGATCAATAGTACCTGTATATACGTACAGGCAGTAAGTAGTGTCATTAAATTCTTAAGAGTATCTGTATCTTAGTAGTATGAAAGTAGTGACTACTCTGTTGTTGTTTGTATATGTACAAAAAGAAGAAGATTCAATTGACTTTCAACCAAGAAAAAAGTCTGCCTAGACGAGCAAGAGAAAGAGAGGGACAGGAAAAACAATTGCTAATTATTATGGTCCATTGATCCAGACCGAGAAGAAGGAAGAGAAGAGAAAGAGAGAGAGAGAGAGAGAGAGAGAGAGAGAGAGAGAGAGAGAGAGAGAGAGAGAGAGAGAGAGAGAGAAGAAGAGAAGCGTAAAGCTATAGATGGAAGTCGACTCGACTGGGTCGTAGTCAAGGAGAAAGACAATAATTGTGCTTAGTAATACTTAGTTATTTCATTGACATTAACTCTACGAGTTTTAAGTCATGAATAAAATTGTTAGCATTTGAATGAATAAACCAAGAGATGGGACTGAAAGTGTTAATGCCACAAACCAAATGGCGACCAAGTTTCAAGTTTCCCGAAATAAATTGCCATTGTTTATGTACAGTGTACACCATCTCTTACATGCAGACTCGAGTGTTTGTTTGATTGTTGTTTTTGTGTGAGAATTGAGAACACAGAACACCGACACACAAACATGCAAACACAAACACAAATAAATACATTCAATGTGATCACCACGATCATATTATTTTGGTTGGTCGGTTTGTTAGTTTATGATTATTTGTCTGGTATTTTAGTGCTGAAATGCAAAAACAGAACACCAGACCAGACAACCACCAGCATAAAGAGAATGAGAAAGTCATAACACAATTACAAGAACAAACATACAGAATTCATTTCATTTCTTAGGAAAATCAATTAAAATTAAACCATTTTAAGAAACTCTGTTGAAATTTTACTACATTTTGATTTGTGTTATTAGTGACATTGATAAATTTTTCCTCGAATCACGAAATTAAATGGAAAATGCCATTTGTGTTTGATTAATATAATAATCATGATGATGAATAATAATTTTTAAATACATGTTTAACATTGTTTACATAGACAAACTTAATTTCATCATTCAATGCTTTTGAATTAACTTTGTATGTTGTATTTATTTAAAATTCTAATTTAAATTCAAAAACATTTCCATCAAAACACAAAATTAAAATGTAAAATTGATTAAATTTTATTGGACCTTGTTTGAATTGTAATTTTCCATTTGATGTATGATGATTGATTTAAACTTTCCAGTTGATTATAAAAATGAAGAAGAAGGGGATGTTGTGTGTTTAGTGTGTGTGTTTGAATTAATAAATGGAAAAATTAAAAACTTTTTATTAACTGACATTGAATTACTTGAATTAAATTATAAATTCATAATAAAATTTTGTGATTGCAATTCTGAAAAGATTTATTTAAGAGAATTTATGACCGTTAATTAAAAACCCGACGCATCAACAGGAAATTTATTTAATAAGATAATTAACGTTTATGAAAAATTTTACTCCAATCAATTTGAGGATAATTCGAATTGTCCGGTCGACAGCCACCGAACTTGCAGCCAAACTTAGGTGGCTCATAGTATTTGGAGCCATACTTGGGCAATGATGGAGCTTGTTGAAAATTAACCTGATTTTTTATTTAAAAAAATAAAAATAAAAGTTTTAATTTCTAAAGATGATAAGATTTATGAGATTACCAGTTTAAAGTCCATAGCCTTGTATCTCAAAGGAAAATATTTTATTGAAGTTTCAATTGGTTTTGCCGTGGTGCACGAAACCAAGACACCAATGACTAAAATAAAGCCAAAGAATCTGTGTAAAAACATTTTTTTGAAATGGCAAAAAAATGAATGCAATTTTTAGGAGGATTATTATATAAGGACTGAAAAAATATAACCTTTTGCATATTAAAATGTTACACATTTTTACGTAATTTATAGATTTTTATAAATATTTCTTTGCATTGGAATGTATGAGTGATGTGATGATAATATTTGAATGTATTTGATTGATTGCTTTGAGCTGATGACAAATTAGTTATTGCAAGTTAATTTAATTTTATAATTTGACCTTTCAAAATTTGAAATTCAGATAGGATGTTTGCACGGAATCAAGTTTCTCTGTAAGATCGTTCTTGTTCTTGAATGACTTTATAAAGTATACACGATATGTCTCAGTTTTGTACAAAATAATCTAAATGAGGTGAACTTTACAAATTCAAAAGATACAAAAATCAACAAATCACAATTTGAAACTTGTAAAACACATTCAATGAATTAACCATTTTATAAAGCAATTAAAAGCGGGATTATACTAAAGTGTTCTCAATAAATTTATGAAGTTGCAAGTCAGTTCTACCAAATAACATAACAAAACATCCTCTCTATTGAATATATTACTTTATGAAATTCACTATTTTAAAATTCTGATTTAAATACAAAGATAATTGATTTAAGATATTTTAAGACCATTAATTTTGCTCATCACAAAGCAACGTGCAAATGTAAAACGTCGCTCAAATTAATTTGAATATATTTGCCTATATTGTCTTGTTGAAAGTAAACAGAAACTTGTAGCCAATTGGATTTGCATTGCTAAACGAAATCAAAATGCAAATGACTAGGATGAAGCGAACCAGTGCGCAAACATTTTTTCCATGAAAATGAATAAAAATATTGTATTTTAATTATTAAAAAATTGATTGGTGATTATGAAAAGAGATTGAAAAATTAAACCTTGATAAAAGTTTGCAAAAATTTATTGTACTGATATATCTAATGAATCAAATGAAAAGGAATTTGATTGAATACTATTATGAACAAAACTTTAAACACCAAAAGTCCTGTTCGGATATGTCGTTACGCTGTGTGACAAATTTTACATAATATTCTGAATTCATAATAGTCTAAAAAGATATAACCTTTTCAAATGCCACGTTTCAGTCGAAAAAATGTTTACGAATTTATATGATGCAATTGGAAAATGATCGAAATGTAACGAAGTTTCTATATTGAGAATCGCTAGCAATCAATCCACAAGTCACAATCTTAAACTTGTAGAACATTTTAGTAAAATGTGACCTTTTATTTAGCCACAAAATGACCAGATACTAACAAAAAGCTATTAAAAATATTTATGCTGTGATATCAAATATACATATGTTACTCCATCATATAGGAATCGAAATTCTTGTATAGCTCCCAAATGTGATAAAGTCCTCTGCCAAATGGTAACTTAAGTTTACGTTTTCTTTACCAACACACACACAAATAAAATCACATTGAAAAAGATAGAAAACAATTTATTGAATCAAATAACCATTGACCTACCTCACTAAATCACGGCGTAATGATAAAACTCCCAAATGAAACTATATACAAAATTTATATAAAAATTTACCTTTGAATTGTCTCATATATTTAGACAAGTAAACAAATATCAATAAGAAAATATGGTCAAAATCTTTATATATAAAAAACGAAACCAAGATGCAAATGTGTAAATTGAAGTCAATGAATAACATCTTATTTACAATAATAAATTGAAATAATTAACTTTGAATATAATTTTTTGTAAAGTAACCTTTACCTTTTTCGTTAACGAAATTGAAAAATCCAACTTTGATGCAAATTGCCTTTATAAAATTTCATGTTAACTGAATTCTGAAAATTGATGAATCATATGTGTGTGATTGGCTTTTTGAGCTATCCTTAGACATATTAGTTTAAAAACTAATTGAATTAAAAAGCTAAACCTTTTTTTATTTCTACCAAAAAAAAATTTCCTGTAAAAATGTCTAATATTTTAAATGACACTCAACTCAACAAGTCATAATCTGAAACTTGCAGAAGACATTAATGTGACCTTTAATTAATTCCATCTGACAAAACATTCAAAATGACAATTTTACCGGCCTATAGAAAAGAATTTAAATTCAAATTTAGTGTAAAATGGCCTGTCTTTAAAATTGAAATTTAAAAATTCAAACGTATGATTAGAATTATTATGATCATGATTCATATTGGAATGTCTGGTGAAACAGATCTGAAAGTATGAGCTAGACTGATTAAGATTTAATGACTCAAATTTGTCATGCTGGACATATGAGCTACAGACTAATTGAATTTTAAAAATAAAACCTTTCAAATTTATTCACTAACTTGTATCGATTGGAAAAATAACGCATATTTATACGTCTGAACTCATATACAAATGTATAACACAAAATGTTTCAAATCCATGAGATAAAAACAAATTGAAAAAATACTAAATCAATCAACAAGTCATAATGCGAAACTCGTAGAACATATTTCAAAGAGTGTGAACCTTTAATAATTGAACTCAAAATTGTTGGAAGAAATACAAATGCTATTGAAGTTACATAGAGGTTTAGTTCTTGTAGAGATCTACAGAATTGTTATAGTCTTTCACCAAAAGGAAGGACAACTTTATCTTTTTTGTACATTCAAGGAAGCACCGTATTATGCCATTTACCAAAAGAGAACACGCCAAACAGACCAAATCCACATAGCAATTTTCCAAGACAACTACTATTGAGATAAATGACACAAACGAAGCTCTATTCAACAATATATTATATATTTTGAAATCAATTAAACATTGTCAATAAAATAAAATTTACCTTTGATATTTCTGGATGTATTGTACTACATCATTGGCTCACTTGCAGCAACAAACTTGCAGCTAAACTTAGGCGGAACTTAGTATTTGTAGCCATACTTTGGCAAAGATGGAATTTACATTAAATTAACCTGACGATTGACTCAAATCAGAAATCAATGTTTTAATTTTTAAAGATAATATTGATAAGATTAACAGTTTAAAATTCAAAAGTTGATCTAATGGAAAAATAATTGATTGGAATTTTAATTGGTTTTGCCTTGGCACACGAAACCAAGCTGCAAATGATTAATATGGTGACAAAGAACCTGTGTATAAACATTTGTTTGTTACGAATTCATGAAACGAAATTTTTGAATTTTTAGAGTTAAAATTATTAAAATAAAAATGTATGAATGATGAATCAAATGCGCAAGTATGTTATAGAACTATTTTGAGCTGACATTTATTAGTTAGAAGCAAATTTAATTTAATAATTTTACCTTTTCAAATCAAACCATAACAATAACCTTGCAAAATAAAGTTTTTCTCAGTAAAATCGTTTCATGATACAACTCAATCTTGTACATAATAATCAAAAATAAACGAATTTTACAGATTGAAAAGATACAAAATAAATCAACTAGTGTAGCGGTGGGCTGTAGTGCACTTTAGCCTTCGCTGTATAGGTCAGAGCTCGCGCGCATATCTAGTCATCATAGTCGCCACCTAGCGACCTTTGTAACATAATACGCGAACATGCGCAATTGTAAATACATTCCTCACTGCTGGCGCAGCGAGAAAAGGAAACTAATAAACCTCACTTTACATCTACACACCGAACGTGTATGTAGCAACTCTAGTCACAATTTAAAACTTGTAGAACACAAAGAATGTAACCTTTCCTAATAATGCAGTGTCAAAATTCGATGAAAAGTTTTAAAATTCTATTGAAGGTATTTATGCTTTAAAGAATTGCTAATTGTCTCGGGACATCTGACGCATTTTGATTTAAAAACGAATCATATATCTACCAAAACGTTCACTCTATAGAATATAAAGCGCATTGATTAAGTAAACAAGACCTTTTAATTTATTTTCAGAAATAAATTACTTTTGAATTTCGAATTATTTTGATTACTCGAGTCGCCAAAAATTGAGTAAAGCATAGTTTTTGTAGCTAAGATTGTAACATATAGTTTGTTGAAAATTAATATCCGTAATAATAATAATAATTGTTTTAATTTTCAAATATAACTTTGATAGGATTACCTGTTTACTAATTTCGACGGCATTTGATAAAATATCATATATGAATTTTAATTGGGCTTGCTTTAGCAAACGAAACCAAGCTGCAAATGACAAAAAAAATGGAGAAAAAGAACCAATGTGAAGACATTCTCGTTACAAACCGGTAATAAAATATAGACAATTTGAATTTGAATTCAAAAAATAGTACAAAAGAAACCTATTTTAAAACCAACATAAGTGAAATTCAGAACTATGATTGAAATTTCATTAGAATATCTAATGAAACAAATGGGAAGATATGTTAGATTACTGATTAGATTTAATTATTCAAAGTTGACACACATTAGTTAAACATAATAGTTATTAGTTATAAACTAATTGTAATTAATTGAAAGTTTCTGCAATGTGAGGAATTAAAAACATTATATCATCTGATGACTCAAATTTATATTGATTAATAACAAGAGAATTCAATGTGTGAATTATTTAAAATAATATAAATTATAGTTGAACCTTTTATTTCTTGAAACTCGTTAAGTCTGAAAGATAACTTTGTTAAAAAAATTGCACGATACATAACTAAATCAAGCAATACAACAAGCAAAACAAGCAAACAGGATCAAAATTAAATCAAAAGTGTGATTAAAATACTTAAGGGATTAATTTAAGCGAATTTCTTTTAAGAGAATTATAGACCGTCAATTAAATCAAGAAAATAACGTCAATAAAAAAATTTCATTTCAGTTAATTTGATAATAATCAATTGTTTGTTTGATAACCACCAAACATGGGCGGAACATAGTGTTTGTAACTTGGACAATGATGGGGTTTGTACGGAATTGACCTGATTATTGATTCAAATCAAAAATAAATGTTTTTATTTCAATAAATAATTTTACCTTTTTATTAAAGTCCGAATATGAATCAAGAGTTGCCAATACAATTAATTGGAATTTCATACTTTATAACTATAGTTACCTTAGTACGTTCGACATTGACACATTGACACATTGACAATATACATTGACAATAAGGTAAGACATAAGACATAAAGTGATTACATGAGATACTACAGTATAACAAATTATTGAAACAATTCACCTTTGATATGAATGTCGAAATTGCAAAACAATTATACCATCACCACAAACATTTTTATGGAAATTAAATAAGGAAAAACTTGGAATAAAAAAATTGCTCATATACCATTTCATATCAACTGAATCCATTGAATTGGAATGTTTGATGAATCAATGTAAAAGTAAGTGATAGACCATTTTGAACTGATGTTACAAACAAACATGCATATTTTCATTATAATATTTACAAAGAATTTGAATTGACTTAAATTGAATTTTAAAAATACAACCTTTTGAAATCATTTATCGAACTTCAAATCGAAATATTTATGCAGAGTTCAATTGCAAAACGTTTGCAATTTTATGACACAATTTAATTTTAAAAAGAATCGAAATGGGGGTAAACTCTGTACATTTTGAGAAAATTGAGAAGATACGATCAATCAACAAATCACAAACTGCAACTTGTAGAATTTACATTATTGAGAATGTTACCTTGTATTAAATAAAAACTCAGGAATTTATAAAAATGCTATTGAAAATATTTAAATGTTTTGAGATACTATGGATAGCTTAATGATATTATAAATCTTTTTTAACTCATCACAGACATGTTGGAAAGTCTGCCACCAAATGGCAACAAGCAACAGTAAAGGAAGCATTGCAGTGCAGTCAAAAAATACAGCTCCAATCAATTTGAGAATAATTATTTCGATTGTCCTATCGACACTCGCCAAATTTACAGTAAAAACTTAAGTGTAACATAGTGTTTGTGGCCATACTTGGACAAAGATTTAATTTGTTGAAAATTGAAATTAGTAATAGTAAATTTTTTTTTCCAAAAATTATTTTGATAAGGTTACCAGTTTAATGCTGAACCCCTCGTTTTGATGCAGAAAATCATATAAATTTCAATTGTTTTGCATTGGAAAACAAAATTAAGAAGAACCTGACTATAATTGAAACAAGAACCTGTGTTTGTTTCAAAAAGGAAATGAAAGAGAAAATTTTGAATTCTTTTTTGTTAAAGTGAGGATATTGTATAAATTAAACCTTTATTTAAAAATGCCTATATACATAATAACATAATTAAATGAATATTCAAATAATAGCTTAAATTTCACTTGAATATTTGATGAATCAAACGTGAAAACATGTGATAGACTGTTTTGAACTGATATTTTATTTGAAATAGATTTGAATGCCATAATTTAACCTTTTAAAAAACAGAAACAAAAATTTGTTTTATACATTGATTAGAAAAAAAGCAATTAACAAAGCACAATCTAACACTTGTGGAACACTTAAAAAATGCAACCTTTTATTAAACAAAAAAACAAAATACTATTGAAAATACTTATTCTTTGAGAAACTCTAGACATCATAGAGAAATCATACATCATGTAAAGTTCCTTATACAAGTGATTGACTACCAAATGGAAGGACAAGTTTATTTACTTTGATAAATCTTCAATACTTTTATATCCTGTTAGTACATAAACTTTATTTACAAACAATCAAATAAATATACTTAATACAAAAAGTAAAAGTTTGCATAACAGATTTTTGAAATAAATAACCGTTGACGAGACAGCATTATCACTATAACCAAACACACAAATTAAACAAATTAAACAGAAATAAATTTTAAATCTACTTCTGAACATCTGGAAGTCTTGTGCTAAATTAACTTTCTCAACATTCAATGAAATGAGAATATATTTAAGGACAAAAATTTTCAATTTGAAGGATAACATTAATATAAAATTACAAAAAAAAACTCCCATCCTTTTGATTTTGCATTGAAAATCTTCAGAAAATTAATTTTGTTTTGTTTGCATTTGTAAACAAAACCAAGATACAAATGACTAAAAAGAGCGATAAAAGACTTGAGCACAAACATTTTATAATGAAATAAGTGTGTAACCTTTTGTTGATGTTTGACTCTTACCGTAATATAATCCAAATTTTGATTGAATTAATTGCAACCTTTGAAAAAATAGAAAATTGTTAAATATATTGTACCGTAATCAATTTGAAAATATTTTCACTTTTATGGCCAACAGTTGTACCTAATTTACAAACTTGAAAAAACAAAAGTATTTGTTGTCATACTTGGCCATGGACGAGTTTTGTACCAAATTAACCTGAAATATATCTATATACATAAATTTGAATGTGTGTTCGCTATGGAAATGAATACTACTGGATCAATTTTAATGAAACTTGGCATGGATACTCTACTCGGGCCAGGAAAGGTTTTAGTCTTGGTTCCAAGTCGAAATATTATGTGGAACTGGAGATTTTCGGATTCTTAGGATTCTAATGCATTGTTGCTATTGTAATGATGCATGCGCATTGCGGAAACATGAGAGAAGTTGTAGAAATCTAAGGTTATACATGAACATTCGAGAATACTCCTTTGAGAGTGATATATGCATGGAATGTTCTGGAAACTTCTAGAATGTACCTTCCTATGAAGGATATATGCATGGAATGTTCTAGAAACTTCTAGACTGTGCCTTCCTACAAAGGATATATGCATGGAATGTTCTAGAAACTTCTAGAATGTGCCTTCCTACAAAGGATATATCCATGGAATGTTCTAGAAACTTTTAGAATGTGCCTCCTTACAAAGGATATATCCATGGAATGTTCTGGAAACTTTTAGAATGTACCTTCCTATTAGGGATATATCCATGAAATGTTCTAGAAACTTCTAGAATGTACCTTCTTATGAGAGATATATCCATGAAATGTTCTAGAATGTTCTAGAATGAATTAGTAATGCCGGAGCGAAGCCCGGGCAGCTCATCTGGTTTAAAATAAAAATAAAAATTATTAGTTTAAAATTTCCCACCAACTGAAATTGAAATTTCTATTGGATCTGCAATTGCTGAGCAAAAACAAGATACAAATTACCAAAATAAACGTCAATCACCTTGTACAAAAAACATTTTGGAATGAAAAACTATTAAAATGAGACTTTCATTCATTCGACTCACTTTCAAATTCTATTGAAGAATCTTCAATGAAGATACTTTCTTAGAAATAAACTACTTTTGAATTATTTTGATTATTCGATTCGCCTAGATTGGAGTGGAGCATTGTTTTTGTAGCCAAGATTGTAACATAGATAGTGTTTGTAGAAAATTTATATCAGAAATAAAATTTTAAATTAATGCAATTAATTGTTTAAATTGACGATTAAAGAAATTGAATAAATAAAACCTTTATTTAAAATCTGTAAACTATTAATAAATCAAATCATGTGATTACATAAAATAATATAGTACAACAACTTATTGAAATAAATTTACCTTTGATATGCGTGTCGAGGTGACAGATAACTCAACGATATTGTTTACATAATTTCCTAATTATACCATCGCACACAAACATTTTTATAAAAATTAACATAATAAGCAAAGACTTTGAATGAAAAAATTATATACGATTTCATATCAACTGAATTCATTGAATTGGAATGTTTGATGAATCATTGTAAAAAGTAAGTGATAGACCCATTTGAATTTATGCCAAAACGTGCAAATATAATACGAGTAGTTACAAACAAGTTGACATTAATTTAAATTGAATTTCGATATACAACCTTTTAAAATCATTTTTCGAACGTCTAATCGAGTTATTTGTGTAAGGTTTCATTTGTAAAATGTTTGCGATTCTATATGACATAATTCAATCTTAGAATGATCGAACTGGGAGTAAACTGCATTTTTTGAGAAATTTGAGAAGATACAATCAATCAACAAGTCACACAATATGAAACTTGTTGAATTTACATTTCAGAGAATGTGACCTTGTATTAAATCCAAAAAATCAATAAATGAACAAATGTTATTAAAAATATTAATGATTTGGGATACTATGGGCAGAATAGATATATCATGAATCTTATAGAAATCATCACAGACATAGGAGAAAGTCTGCCACCAAATGGCAACAAACGACAATAAGGAACACATTGCAGTGCAGTCATCTAACAGGGGAAACGAGATTGGCTGCCATTGAGAGAAATTGCAAGAAGGAAATATTATTAAACATTGCTGCTCAATCATGACAATAAAATAGAATAAAATTATATAGAATCTTAAACCTTTAAATAGTATGTGGGTACAAGATAATCTAGCAAATTTTGATTTGATGAAAAACTAACAAAACAACATTCATTCTATTGAACATCAAACAAATAAGTAAACAAGACTTGAGACCTTTTAATTTGTTTGGATATTCATTATATTAAAATTTCGATTAAAATATTAAGAAAATTGATTTAAAAAATACAATAATCGTTTATACAGCCTTAAACCTAAATCTACAACTTAATAAAAAAATATTTATCCAATCAGTTTGAGAATAATTATTTTGATTCTCCGATCGACAGTCGTCAAATTGGCATCCAAACTTAAGTGGAGCATAGAGTTTATGGCCATACTTGAGCAAAAATGGAATTTGTTGTAAAAATTGGAAATCAGTTATAGTGAAGTTTTCGTTTCCAAAGATTATTTTTATAAGGTTACCTGTTTAATGCTGAAGATTCGAGCTATAAGCAGGAAATCTTATAAATTTCAATTGATTTTGCATTGGCAAACAAAATCAAGAAGAAACTGACTCCAAAATGGAGACCTATGCAACAATATTTGTTGGAAAATGATAATAAAATAAGAAATTTTGGATTCTTTTTCAATGTAAAGATATTAAAGATATTGTATAAATTAAACCTTTATGTAAAATGTGCATCAATGATAACTGAATTAAATGAAAATACAAACAATTGCTTAAAATTTGAATGTCCAATGAATCAGATGTGTAATTGACAGTTTTGAACATGTATTAATTACAAAACTCTTTTGACGTTTATAAGTTAACTTTTTAAAAAATAGAAACCAAACGTTCCTTTACAAATTGATTAAAGAGAAAATCAATAAACATCAAGTCACAACAACACAATTTGAAGTTTATTGAATATGAGGTAAAAACTTAAATGTGTAATTCGCATTTCTAAAAAACTCTTAAATTGCTGTTGAAGTTATTTTTTTGTTGAAGAATGGACGAATAGAGATCTTGTAAATATCACATGAAAGATGTGATAAAATTTAAACAAAATGACCAAAAGTTTATATCCTCGGCGTTCCTTTGTACTCGAACATCATTTACAAACTCTTAAAAACTCAGTGGAAAATCTTGCTCTAATCGATTTGAGGAAAATTTAGATTCTCAAGCCGACAGCCACCAAACTTGCAACCAAACTTTGATGGAACATGGTACTTGTTCTCATATTTGGCCAGAGATGTTTCGAGTGATATTGACCTAAAAGTTTGGATTTGATCGAAATTAGTAATGAAATATGTCATTTCAAAAATTAACAAAGATAAATTTACCGGTTTAAAATTGGAGTTGACTTTTGAAAAAAAATGCACAGGAATTTCAATTGGTTTTGTCTTGGTAAATGAAATCAGAATACAAATGACTAAAATAGAAAAAGAGAACCTTTTCAAAAACATTTTTTCTGGGAATATTGGAATAATCCACTTTATCTTTAAATGATAAAAATGAATTGGCGGCTATTAAAAGAAATTAGAGAATTTAAACCTTTAGACTAACTGAATTCATTGAATTTGAATGTTAACAAATTTGATAAATGTAAAAGTATGTGATAGATTGTCTTGAACTGATGACAAAACATGTACATTCTCGATGCATCAGTTATACCAAATTGATTTCGAGTTAAATTGAATTTTAAATTATAACCTTTGAAAACTCTTCCGATTTAGACCCTCAAATAAGTTTCCACAGTAAAATGTTTTGCACGACACAAATCAATCTTAAAATGATCGTTATGAGATAAACTATACACATTTTGAGAAGATATAATCAGTCAACAAGTCACAATCTGAAACTTGTTGAACACATTAAAAATGCAACCTTTTATTAAATCAGAAAATCAAAACTTTATAAATACCATTGAAAATACTTGTGCTGTGAGAAACTGCGAACATGCATTGTAATGTTATTTACGAAAGAAAACACTAAACAAAAATAGGTAATTTAAAAAAGGAGAGACCATTTACATTAGAAGAAACGATATGGAACTAACGAAATTGTGATAAAATCAAATATAATAATGATAATTTAATCTATCTGATCAACAGCTACCAAACTTACAGCCAAAATTTAGCGGAACATTATACTTGGCCAAAAATGTGTTTCGTGAGTTGGGCTAAATCTATATATGTTGATCAAGAAATATCACTTCAAAAGTTAAATTTTACCGGTTTAAAATCGTACATTTATATCCAGAATTTCAATTGCGTTTGTCTTGATAAACTAAATTAGAATGCTAATGACAAAATGGAGATGAGAACCTGTGCAAAAACTTCCCTCTTTCAAATTTGTAATCAAAGAAAAACTTAAATTTTAAATAAAAAAATACAAATTTGGATTATTATTAAAGTAAATGGAAAATTAAACATTGGCAAAAAATTGAATATTGTATATAAAATTTTATATTAACACAGAATTGTGAATTCATTGGATTAGATTGTTTGAAGAATCAATGCAAAAGTATGTGATAAACCTTTTCAACTGTTCTAAACATGTACATTCTTTGTCACAAACGTGTTGAAATTTATAATAACTTTTAAAACCAAATTTTTTGAACTTCGTATGATCATAACTCGAGTTTCAATTGTAAAAATGTTTATACGAGATAATTCAATCGTAAAACTTATAAAAATGAAAAGCTTAAAGGATTGATTATTTTGAAAGTTGTAAAACCATTTGAAGAAGTGTCGGCTGAAGAAACTTTTAAACATTATATTCCTTAATAAATTTTAAAATATTTTCGCTTTTATGACCAACAGTTAGAAAACTTACAAACTTGTGTAATATATTGACTTTGAAATTAAAATGTGAAAGAAACCTTTTGAAAAGGACTGATTAATTCTATATTAGTTTTGATTGAATTTATTTTGTATTCAATTTCAGATGTTACAACATGTTGATTGGTGTATATGGGAATGAATGCCTTGATCTGATGACTCAAAGTAAACCAGATAAATTGAATAATAACAAGTATCTTGTGGCGTTTCAAATGGACCACATAATGAAAAAGACGATTCTATAGGTTTGGAACTTTGTTTAATCAATGAGTGGATAAGGCCAAAAATAAAGGCGGTCCACTGCTTAGGTAAAAGACCCAAAAATGGGTGGATCCTCGGTAGAAGGCGTCCCATTGCACTGGGGCCCTGGTAAAGGGACCAGAAATGGGCTGTAACGTTCATAAGTCTCGTTGTTATGGGTAGAATCCACTTGAATGGGCTGGTGATAGAGACTAGAGTTGAAGTTAGGGCTCAGGGAAACAGGTGGGCATGAGCCTGTAATAGACGAATGTATCACATAGTATATGGTCTCACCCATGCGGATAGTCCCAGGGATTCTGGGGTCCATAGATGGGAGAGTGGTGAACACAAGGAAAAACAAGCCCGAGAATCGTAGAGACGTGCGTTCGGGGCCAGTGCCAAGTGACAACTAAAGACAAAGAAAGAAGAGAGAAAGAGCAACAGTTAGCTTACTGTTGGCCGCGCATCGACACAACACTGAAAGAGAACCGAGCGAGAAGAAGACGGGTCCACAGAGTGCGTGGTAGCGTGGGGTAATACGACAGCAACATATACGAGAGAGAGAGAGAGACAAGAGGGGACATCGGCGGGAGGATGGTTCAAATGCCTTCGCTCTGTCCGTCTGACCGACCCAATATGGCCGTGCCTAGTCAGGGTTGTCCTGTAGAACACCGGACACTTACGCTTACTATATTTCAACTGGCGTAAAACACTAAACGCCACATATCTTCCAATATATACGAGGAATAATGCAAAAAACTATTTAAAAATTTTGAGCTGAACCTTTATATTTTTTGGATTATGTCTAGATTTAACTTTATTCACATTCACAAGAATTGTAAAAACCGTTTAGCTAATCGGCAAAACGAACTCAGTTATAAAAAAAATTGTCCGTCAATCAACTTGCGGATATTTTTTGTGTGTCTGGTCTGTAGAAAAATTCAAGATTAATTGACTAATCAAACGGAAAATTTTAAATAAAGTAAATATAACTAAAAACTGTAAGCTTCAGTAAATAGAGAACAATGGATCAGATTGGTCAAGATAAGAGACTTGATTTCAAGATTCAACCTTTTAAAAATTTACCTATACACACAAATCAACCAACAAGTCACAATCGGAAATTTGTGAGAACAAAATAATCAAAATGCTGCAATTTATGAAACAATTTCTCAAATTATATCAAATGTTATTGTAAATTCTTATTTGGCAAGTAGCTATGAACGTAACAAAGAAATCATAAACTTTTTAAAATGATAAAACGATTTTCCTACCAAACGGAATGATTAATTTATTTTACCTTTATCTCGTTAGCTTCATTCATTAAAAACTAAAATAGATAAAATCCCACCCAAGTGCAAACATAAGAATTTATTTAAAAATAAAAATTTTCTATTCCAATGATAACATAAAATATAAAAACCAGTTTTAAAACCTAAGCCCATTTGGATTCAATTAGATTCATGCTAAATTATTTTTGATTTGAAATTTTATTGAATTCGTTGAATTGGCTTCAATTACAATGGTATGGGATGCTTTGATATGATGACTCAAAGTGAATTTAAATAAAACTGAATTTCAAAGTAAAATTTTTTAGACAATTTTTAGAACTTCAAATTGAAATATCTTTACAAAAGCTTCAATTGTAAAATGTCTACGATTTAATATTAATACACAATCTTTAAATAGGATGAATTTTACACATTTATATAAGTTTGAGAAAGCACAATCAATCAACAAGTCACAATATGAAACTTGTAGAACATAATGAATGCGACCGTTTTTATAAAATTATCATGTTAGATCATGTATTTCAATGAACTGTATCAATGTGCTTATGATATGTAAGACTGATATAAACTTCACGTTGAAATCATAGACTTTGTCCAGGTGGTTCAGTGAAAAGTTGAAAATCAAACAGTTAACTAAAAAGATAATTCCCCTACTTTACACATTCTTACATGCACTGTAATGTCATTTACGAATATATCACATAAAACAGATTTACTAGAACCAAACAACTATTCAACAATAAAATTAAATATTGTTGCTCAATTATGACAATAAAATAGAATAAAACTAAATAAAAACTTAAAATTTACCTTTAAATTGTTACCAAATTTAGATCTGTGTGGCACATGTTTGTTTCAAAATGCTAATAAAAGAGGTAATTTTGACTTCATGCAATTTTTGTTTTTGTTTAAATTTATAAATATTGTATAAATTATACCTTTATTAAAATGAATACCTACGTCAACCTAATGAAATTAAAATATTAATAGTAACTTAAATTTTCATTTGAACGTGCGATGAATCAGATGTGAAAGTGTGTGATAGGCTGTTTTGAATATATTAGTTGCAAAAAAATTGAATTTTATGATTTTACCTTTGAAAACCTAAAACCCGAGATAACATTTACACATTAGAGAAAAAATTAATTAACAAGTCTTAACAAAACAATTTAAAGTTCATAGAATATGAGGTTAAGACTTAAAAGTGAAATTCGCATATCTATAAAAAAACTCATTAATTGCTGTTAAAGTTATTATCCTTTGAGGAATAGCAATAGACAAATGGAGATCTTGTAGGGATACTCAAAGATGTGCTGAAATTTGAATCAAATGGTAAGTTTATTTCCACAGTGTCCTTTTAAACTTGCACGTCATTTACAAACTCACAAATACTAATGAAATCTATAAAATTTTAAAATTACTATAACAGATGACCATTTTACTTCCCATACTACAGTCAATTAATAGAAACCCGAATTAAACAATGCAAAAATTTACTTTTGAAAACTTTATATTGAAAGGTTTTCCGTATAAATAATTGAAATACTAATTGGATAATAAGGATTTAAAAGATTTAAAACCAAGACCAGACACAATTCAGATAAAAATCAACTTAGTGGAAAATATTGCTCCAATCAATTTGAGGATAATTTCGACTGTCTGGCAGACAGCCACCAAACTTGCAGCCAAACTTTGGTGGAACATAGTACTTGTTTCCATACTTGGCCAGAGATGTGTTTCGAATAAAGCTGACCTAAAAGTTTATTTGATCAGCAATGAAAAATGTCATTTCAAAAGATAAAAAATATAGATTTGCCGGTTTAAAATTTGACACGACTTTCGATGGAATTTCAATTGGTCTTTTCATGGTAAACGAAATCAGAATACAAATGATTAAAATAAAGAAAGAGAACCTTTGCAAAAAACATTGTTGTTGCAAAATTGAATTTTAAAAAACTTTAATTCTAAATGAGAAAAATGAATTGGCGATTATTAAAAGGAATTTATTAAAGAAATTTAACCTTTATAAAAATTGTCCATTTCAAATTTGATATTAACAGTCAATTGTGAATCAATTGAAATGGAGTGTTTGATGAATCAATGTAAAAGTATGTGCCATGTCTGCTTTGATCTGATGATGACTAAATATGCACATTCTTAATTGTTACAAACAAATTGAATTTGGATAAAATTGGATTTTAAAATACAACCTTTTAAAAACGACATCTGTGAATACCCTATAAGTTTTCATTGTAAAAATGTTTAGATTTTTTGCATGCCACAACTCAATCTTAAACTGATCGAAAAGAAATGAACTTTACACAATTTAGAGAAGATACAATCAATCAACAAGTCAAATTCTGAAACTTGTAGAATACAAAGATGACCGTTTATTAAATTTATTTACATACCAACTCAAAAATCCCATTTAAATGTAAAGTTACTAAAACAAGTTTTTAAAACAATTAACCGTTGATAATCCTGAGAAATTCGAACTTAATTATGGCCATTAATAAACATCCAAATTAAACTATAAAAAATTAATTTTAGAACCTTTTAACAACCGAAAATCTTTAAGCGTTTGATAAACATCAATAATAAATCTACCCAAAAACGAGCACTCTATTGAATTTGTTATCGGAATTCATAATTGAAAATGTTGAATGAAATACCATGGTACTAATAGACTTGATTTTTGTAAAATTTGTGAGACCATTTAATTAAAAGGAAACAAAACAATAAAAATTTTGACTTGCAATCAAATTGAGAATGATTTAGGTGACATTTACCAAACTCCAACGAAACTGTGGGGGAACATAGAGTTTGTAGCCATACCTGGCCAATGATGGGTTTGTGAGAAATTGACCATGAAAAATTACTTTAAAATAAAATTCTAAAGAAAACATTAAAATGATAAAGTTACCAGTTAAAAACTTTCTTGATTGGTTAAAGATAAACTTTAGCATTGAAAATCCCCCTGAAATATAAATTCGTTTTTAATTGGTAAAAAACAGGACACGAATAACTTGGGCCCAAACATTTTGTAATGAAATAAGTGTGAAAGTGAGACTTGCAAATTAAGATGTACAATTTTTAAAGTGATGAAACCTTTTGATGACTTAACTCTAACTCGAGAAATTTAAATTTTGATTGAATTCATTGCATTTGAATAAAAGATTATCTATGATGGTGGGGAATAAGATGTTTTGATCAGATCTGACTCAGAGTGAACTAGATAAATTGACTAATAACAATTGAATTTACTATAAAACATTTTTTTTCATTAAAACCTTTTTATTTGATTTCGAAGAAAGACAAATCAATCTTGAACTAACAGAAAGTATCGAAAATTAAAAGCTACGTTGATGCTAATAATATACACAAGTCAAATTATGTCAATCTACAAGATTATTGCAAGTGTTTTGTGGATATTAATCGAGATAACATGATGTTAGTGACAATTTGAAAATGTATAAACAATTTGAATGGACAAAGTTTGAAGCATTTTTTCAAAAACTAAACCAGGGCTAGTAAAGATTCCTCTGGGATGGCAAAACGAGGTGCCTAATCTCATACGACCACTTCCTCCTCCAGCCCCACGATGTGCATAGTATTGCATATGTGAACGGTCTACACAACGATCCAGCACCGACACGTACACCTGATTCATTGATGCACAGCGTTTTGATTTTTGATTTTTCAAATATTCAGGATTTGTTTCAGATTTTCCATCTATGATAAAAAAGTATATATGAGCTATTTAGTAAATTACAAAATCTTTAGTCTATCCATAAATTTGCTGTATACACTATAGAACTGAAAAAGTGACCGTTTATTAGACTCATCGCGAAAATTTATTAAAAGCTATTGATAATATTTATACTGTGAGAAATTGCAGATAAATCATAGATTTTGTATAGATCCTAAGGGATGTGTTATTTATAAATTCTGTCACCAAATTGTAGAACAAGTTTCCTTGTTCATCATGTTAGTACATTTACTGAAACGATATCTAAGTACAGATTCTTTCAAAACTGATAATATTCACATTTAAAGTAAAAAGCACTAAAATGTGACAATTTATATATTAATGAGTTAAATCCCAAATTAGATTATACAAAATTAATTTTAAAATTTACCTTTGAACAGTTAGAAGAAGAACAACGAGTTGAATTTTAAAATATTATTCAAAAGTGAAATAAGACTTTTAATATGTTGCTGTTATTAAAATTTATAATTGAAAATAAAAAAGCATACATAATTAATCATTGTAAAAGTTGTAAAAAACCATTTAGGATCATTTCGACTGTCTAACCAAAAAATAGAAGATTTATTGACTAATCAAACAGAAAATGCGTATAAATAGAATAAATATATGTAAAAACAATATAAAATATCCTTCGGTAAAAAGGCGCAATAGAACTAGATTGGCAAAGACAGAGAACTAGTCAACCAAACCAAAGTAGGGGACAGAGAAAGACAAAAATAAATTTACCTATTTCTACACAAGTGAAGAAATTCATCAGAATTTCCATTGGATTTGTTTTTTGTAAACGTAATCAAAATGTATAACGAAAGTTGAAAAAAGAACCTGTGTAAAATTGAAATAAAAAGAAAAACTTTAATTTTAATTAACGAAAAATGAATTGAAATGAATTAAAGAAATTAAACTTTAATTACGTATATCAAACTGAATTCATTGCATTGGAATGCCTCATAAATTAAATGTAAAAAATGCGATAAACTGTTGATGATGACTATAAGCGTATTACATTCTAAATATGTTAGCTAATTGCAAACTAAACCTAAAAATTTTCTGAATCAACCTTTTTCAAATTCGTCCCTCAACTGACAGAAACTGAAAATATTTACACCAGAATTCTACATTATGACATTTATATATTTGGCTGAACGAAGAGAAGCCTCTAAGCCCAGAAATCAATCCAACCTTTGCCGAATTTTCAGGCCTCCATTTCTCAATGAATTTGCACCAAACTTTGTCAGAATGCGTAGAATAGTGTTTTGTCATCATAATAAGAGCAAAAAGTTAAAAAAGTTAAAGATAAAGGGTAGCTGTCAATCAACTGTCCAATCAACTATCGTTTAATTAATATTGTTTCACCGGTGAAACCGTCCATTTAATCGATTCGTTCATCACTCACGTGATGTAAACAGCTGTTCCGCTTCGTTCAGCCTCCAAACCATAGACTTTAGTCTTTGGTTTTACTTATTTCTTTTAATATATAAATGTCATAAATAAATCCACCAAAGCGTTCACTTAATACAATATGTTATATGTAATGTGTAAAATGTGAGTGAAATTTAAAGAAGACCTATTTGGCTTGCTGGCTAAGAAAAAACAATGCAATAAAAATGTATTTTAGAGTAATCTCGCTTTTTACGGTGGACATTTACCAAGCTCACAACCAAACATAGGAAGGAACATAGCGCTTGTAGCCCTACTTAGCCAAAGATTGGCTTCGTGCAAAATTAACATTGAGAATATATTTAAAAATAATTTTTTTAATTCTAAAGGAACTATAATTATCTACTTACCTCTAAAATAATTATCATTATAAAAATAACCAGTTTAAAAAAGATTCGGTAGAACTAACTTTGAATATCCTTAGAAATATAAATTTGTTTTGAATTTGGTAAACAAAACCAAGATGAAAATGACTAAAAGGACGGCAAAGAAATTGTGCACAAACATTTTTTAATGAAAAAGTTTGAAAATTAGACTTAAAAATTGAATGTAAATTTTTTAAGTGATGCACCTTTTGATGATGGCTCGCTTGTGCAAATCGAATTTCGATTGAATTTATTGCATCGGAATGTTGGATGATCTATTATGGTATAAGATAAGATGTTTTGATCTAATGACTCATTATGAACAAGATAAATTAACTATTAATAACAAGTGAATTCCACATATGATAAATTTAAAATTAATAAATTGTTTTATTTGAACCTTTTTATTTGAGTTCCAGGTTTACCAAGGAAGAAAAAAATCAACATGAGACATAACTCAATCTTAAACAAACAAAAAGAATTAAAAAGAATCCAGCCATTCACAGATTATGACGAATTTCAAATCGTTTTTATCTTGCAGTGGCTTTCAGATTCCAACACTAAGATAAAGTCCTAAAGTTGGCTACCAGATGGCATTAATATAGTTAATTTAATCTCTATATCACTGTAACGTCATTTATGAACAGAATATAAACTGATAAAATCTATATTTTTTATTTTGAATGACCATTGACATAGACAAGTACACTCTTACCTCTCAATTATGACAATTAAATATACAAATTAGAATAAAGCAACAAAATTTTAAGATTCACCTTTTAAAATAAGACCAGTTTAATGCAGAAAAAAGTCTATAAAACGAATTCCTAAAATCATTTTAATTAATAAAACAAATAATAAACCCCACCAACAAAACTCTCCACTCAGTGTGTGCTCAGAATACACATCACAAGTCCAACATTCAGCAGTGCTCTCATTAATCATCAAACGCAAATAGTAATAAATTCCGAGTAATTTTCCATTTTATTGAAATAATGACGATCGCGTATAATGCCTAATGCATGAAAAAAAGATAATTAAATAATTTAAAACAAAGAATTTAATATAATAAATTAAATAATATAAAAACCATTTTCCGCGTGACTAGCTTTTCATATACAAATTCAAACAACCAAACCGTTTCGCATTATAAATAATTTATTGTAATTTCAATACAAATTTCAATGTTTTTTATGTTTTGAGTGTGTTCATAAGCAAATAACAAATTTGAACAAATATATAAAATATGTACATTTTAAATTAACAAATTAATAACAAAAACAAAATACCAAAGCAGACAGGAAAGGAAGGGGAAAAATTAACATTATTTAATAATTCAATAACAAAATGTCATTTATTAATAGTAATAAATTTTATTATTAGTATTCAAATCGTATAACAAATTAATATTTACAGTGTCGGTCTTTTAATTGTTTTAATAACAAAATTGAAAATAGAAAAATTTTGGAAGAAACCGATTTTGAGTTGCGTCAATATGAAAGTTAATCATAATAATAAAGTTTGTGGAATTTATGAATATTCCTGACAGAGAATATAATATAATTCATAATTGAGTTATCTGTGAACAGTTTTGAGTGATTGTATTATTAGTATTTTCTGTCAACTGACAGGAATTTTCCTTTCCTGTTCCTGATGTGGAAGTTCCATTTAATGAGGAAGTTGAGGAATGCCTCTGGCGATGGGACCGATGAGTATTATGATTCTGTTTGTAGAATATTTCTGGCTGTACGGACCTTCTCTCGGGAAAGGATCCTAGATCCAGAGATTGGTGTTGAGGATATTGACTTAGACGTTGGAGCTTTGGCGGTGTTGTTGAGTTGTGATGATGGTGATTGTTGAGGTGAGGTTGAGAATTTTTACGTTGATTTTGTTGAGGTAGTTGGTGGGTTTGAGTGTTATGATGGGAATGATTGGTGGAATTGCCTCCTAGAAGTGGTTGATTCAACACTCCTGGCTCCTCTTTGATTAGATAATACACTGCAGTGGGCTTATCCGCAACTGGATGACACGGAAACTCGGAATTTCCGGTTTTAGTATCACAAAACTGAAGATTGTGTGGTGAGTTGAGATTCTGCTCGTGGGATTTCTGTTGGAAAATCAACTCAACCTCAACGTCTTCTTGCGATTTAAATTCACTTTCTCCTTCACTTTCATTATCATCTTTTCGCACCGAATCTAATTTGGACAGCTTCGGTTGATACACAGCGTGGTTGCTATTTCCATTCTCGGGTCGATTTTGATTCAAAGGACAGGTCATGACATTGAAATGATTTTTAGAACCATTATGATGATTTGTAGTAGTTTGAGATCCAGAAACGGTGATTGTCGATGAACGAGGTGTTTTGCAGGGAACCAACCGAGAACAGGCTGCAGTCGTATCACCGTTGAACAGATAACGAATCAAAATACGACGGAATGCGTCACGGAATTCAGTGTTGAAGATACTAAATTTTAAAATCAATAAATTAATAACCTTTTTGGAAATCTCATAATAATTCTGTAAATTACCTGTAAATCGCCGGATTAAGACAACTGTTGAAATAACCCAGCCAGGTGAGTATTTTGAAGAAAAGAGGAGGAATGCACGTTTTGCAGTAGGCGGAGACAATGTTGATGCAGAAGAAGGGCATCCAACAGGCTAATTGGAAAAAATCCAAAATAAGATTTTTGTGTTTTGGGGGGTTTTTACATAAAGTTAAGGGAGGACATGAACGATTCGTGAATTATGTGAATGGAGCTTAATAAATTTTCAATAGAAAATCGAAAAGTAATCACAAAATCTTTAACTTTTTAATAGAATTTTGATACATTATTGTTTAAATTAACGATAATAAAATAATTATAGGTTCTTTAAAGATATGAACTTTAATACTTTAATCTAAAAACATAAATATCGTTATAACGATGTTTTTTTTTTTAAAAAAAAATTGAAAGAAAATCGAAAAGTAATCACAAAATCTTTAATTTTAACAAGATTTTATAGTTTAAATTAACGATAATTAAATAATTATAGATCATTTAAAGATTCGAATACTAATATGTCTTAATCTAAAAAACATAAATAACGCAAAAACAAGATGTTTTATTTAAAAAAACTTTTTTTATAAGAAAATGTCTAATGTTTAAATATCCAAATAACTTTAAAAGGAATAACCATTTAAAAACATTTTATTTTGTATTAATCAGCTAAGATTTTTCAAAATGAGATAAGAATTAAAGATTCTGTAATTACCAATGTAAGACCACTTTTCCATATAAATTGTATAAATGTTAGGGGCCCATTCATATATGTCGACCGCGTCGTGGAAGGTCTTACGATTTGGGATTTGGTTAAGTAATTAGAGGGTTTTGTATTTTGTATTTAAAAAATTGAAACGGTGACTTACCCAAGAACGTTCCCATAATGATACCAAGCGTCACAGCAGCTTTATGCTCGGACGCATGACTCTGCGAACCCAAATTGCTCGGTGCAACCATATTTGACGAAACCGATATTCTCGCAGGTGGACCGTTGTGATGATGATGATGATGATGATTCATGTTACTTTTGGCCATCATAATCGGAGTCATCGTTAGCGGTGTTGATGATGGAAGGTAGTTGTTATTGGTGGTATTGTTTGGTGTTGGCTGGAATTTGGTCATTGACTTTATACTTTTAACATGCTGTTGACAGATTGAGTAGAGTTTGAGATACAGGTACACCATAATCACACAGGGAAGGTAGAAACTTATGATCGAACTGACCACTGCGTAAGTTAAAGTTAAATCGAGTGCACATTGAGGCAATGCAGGAAAGTTATCGTCTTCGAGGGTGCTACTATCACTGGTTGAAGCAAACAATGAATTCATCAATGGATTCGATGATGAAATTCTATGGTCCGGTTTAGCACCATTCACGTCACTGTTTGTATTGACAGAGTAGGCCGGCTGGGTGCTTCGGTGGATTCGACTCAAATGACGATGGAGCAGATGGTGATGGGGAAGCGATTCGGTGAGTGCAGACAAATTAATATGCATTGGATGCAATTCATCGATGATTGTCGATGTGGTTGAGGTTGGTGCTGGCGTGGAAGTAATTGGCAGCTCAAAATGATGATTTAATTTATTAGAAATATTCACAGGCGTCGACGATAGTAGATTCACAACACTGGACGAGGTTGACGTCGGATCGGGTTTATGCCAGCCAAGCGAAATTGGCACAAACGAAATGCCAAAGGAAACCAACCAAATAATAGTTATGCAAATGATCACAATACGCTTGGTCATCCAGCGATTGTATCGCATCGGGTCTTTGATGTGAGCGAAACGGTCCAGTGCAATTGCACACAAATTGATGATAGAACAGGTGGAACAGGAAATGTCAAAACCGATCCAGAGTTCACACAGAGTGGGACCAAAGGGCCAGTAGTCGAGAAGGTCGTTGGCGAGGGCAAAGGTCATCACCAGGGCACCGACAAAGAGATCCGCAATTGCTGTTTGACAGAAGAAAAATGGTTCAAAAATTAAAATTTAAATCACCTTTTAAAAGCTTATGACTAACAAGGCTAAAAAGATAGCAATAATTTGTTGTTTTTTCCAAATTTAAAAATATAGAAACCTTTTCATAAATCTACAAAACTTCATGATTAAAAACTCAAAATGCTGTTTGACAGAAAAAATGATTCAAATTCAAATTAAAATTACTTTTTACGTATACGTTATAATAACTAACAAGGCTAACAAAGATTGCAATAATTCGTTGTTTTTCTAAATTTAAAAATTCAAAAACATTCATAAATCGACAAGACCTCAAAAACTTAAAATGCTGTTTGACTAAAAATAATTCAAAAAATTAATTTCAAAATACCTTTTATACTTGAGCCCTATCAGCTATACTTAATAATTCACTGTTTTCCAGTTTTAAAATAGTTAAACCTATTTTCTAAATCTATAAAAACTCAAAAATCGCAAACTTACCCAACGAAACAATGAAGAAATTGCCCAGCCTCCTCAGCTTCCGGTCCCAAAAGATGGCCACACAAACGAGTAAATTACCAAATACTGAAACCAGAATAACCAAAACCAGAAAGAAGCCAATCAATATTTTGAAAACAATTGACACTGATGAGGCGGCTTCAGGTACTGTGGAATAATTTGAAAATGTTGGTGATGAAAATGCGGAAGATGGTAGTGCATTTGAAAGTACAGATGAAGTCGGCGAGGACGATGAACTGGTGGAAGATTGCAAATAGTGGGCCGAACTGTCCAGCAGGTAGTGAAGCAATTTGGCAGACATTTTTCGAATGTGTCGAATTGCAAAAAAATTGACAAATGAGAATGTTTGAAATGTTGTTTTACGAGAAGAAATTAATCAAAAGCTTTTATTCTTTTTTTGCAATAGAAATAATTCATTTTCAAATAGCAATTTCTCAACGACTTTTACAACTCTGACGTTTGACATTTAAATTTAAACCAACAAAAATCACATGAAATTCTTGACGTCAAAAAATTTTCCTGTGAAAAATCAGTACGATTCCAGAGTCGAATAAAATGTCAAATAAGAGTCCAAATGACATGTCAGAAAGAAACAACACAAGAAAAATCAGAATCACGAAAGGTCCAAATCCTTAAATCCAATTTATGAGCACAAAAGGCTCAACTCACTCTCTCGAGATCCAATTGATTTTCTTGTTATTGTGTAGTTTCCAGTGAATTCTAGTTGATTTCATTTGTCCTTAGAGATTAATTTTGTTAATTTTATATTATTTGATTTCGTTTTATTATTATTGTAGTAGTAAAGTATAGTTGAATGTTTCGTAAAGATATATCAATTGGAAATAGTCGAGTTGACTTGAGTTGGGAAATTGATTTTTGAGAAAACAAAATGGTATAATAATTTATGATCTGGAAATTATGACCACACGACAAGGATTTTACACAGGATTATTACACACACGAATTGATGAGCTTGTTTGCTTACTTTGCTTGCTTTTTGGTG
Source organism: Rhizoglyphus robini (assembly GCA_023373905.1). NCBI lineage: Eukaryota > Metazoa > Arthropoda > Arachnida > Sarcoptiformes > Acaridae > Rhizoglyphus > Rhizoglyphus robini. The sequence goes on along the minus strand of JAKIJQ010000238.1, from coordinate 2,114 downwards.
CGTCGTTAAGATGTCGTCTAGGTTACTGTCGTTGTCATGTGATCCATCAATTGGGTCCGTGTAGTGCGTCTGTAATCTCTCCGCTTAATTCTGCTCAAAAACACAGAATTCTCAAGCTCTCAAGCTCTTACGAATTTTCAAAAGTTAAAAATAATTGCCTCAGTTTGATAAAACAATTTGTGCCCTCAGTAGCAGCAATTCAAGGATAATTTAATAACACAATTTAATTTTACGGACAATTGATTTTTTAATTTCGAGTTTCAATTTAGATCACTTTTTCTTCAGTTTAAAAAATCATTTTAACGAGAAGGTTATTTCTTTTTGTTTCGATTTTAAAATATCAAATTATTATTTTAGGAAAGGAGGAAAAATCTTTAATGATCCTTTTGACTTTTACAAAGGTGGCATTCGTGAGTCCCTTGAAAAAGTGAAGTGAAGGTCTTTCGTAAGTGACAGAGGAAAATTTTCACTCGTAAATTAATTTATTATTGAAATTTTGAAATCTCCTGAAATTAAAAGGTTTTTTAATTAGTTTGAGAATTATTAATAATTAATTAATTATTGATTTTTGGTATGACCTTTGCAACTAATTCAACTCATTAATCGATTTAATTAAAAATGTTTTAAAATTTAAAATCTCAAACCACATTTCTTCTATCTATAGATTTAATATTTATAGATTTACAAAAAAAAACTTAAAAACGATTTGATTCTATCAATCAATATAAAATGAAACTCATATGACCTAAATCGGAGATCATTTACGAACTTAAAAGTACAAATTTAGTTCTTACACAAACGTACAAAACTTTTAGTAAAAAAAATTATTTTTAAGAATTTTGCGGGGAGAGAGCAAAATTTATAACGAGCTATAAATATCATATCGTCCAAGGAGAAATAGAAAGCAAAAGTAATACAGATTTAATGTTAATAATGATAATAAACTTGAGATTATATTAACAGTCTGTGTAAAGCTTTAAACGACACGACTCGAAATATCTACTACTATAACTTCTTAATGGAAAATCACCAAGCTCGGACAGGCGGAAACTATTGCGTGAATGGTATGCGGTATTCCGATAAGTTTATAATATCAATTCAGTAACGTATTCTACTTGAAATGCACTGTAGAAGGTAAAGGAAATTTTATTTCAAATCATCAAAAGCAAGTACATAATAATAAAGCCAAAGTTTGTGCGAGTACACAGGAAAGCTGTCGCACTAAATTAAAATCACAAATCAATTCACGGGTTTTAGTATTACGTCCGTAAATCCGGTTTTTGTTTTGTTGTTGTGTGTGTGTACTGACTGACTGGGGTTTTCTGGTTTTATTTTCGTTCATGCTTTAGGCTTATAGAATAGTTGGGTAATAAAATATTTTGTTTGTGTTTGTGAAATAGTAGTCTACTGTTCTGTTTGCACCGATTGAGGCAATCAGTGCGCACACTGCGCCACATCAGGGACCCCCATCAGGATGTCTGGGTTATTGGTTCTGATATTTCTCAATTTACTGGAAAATCTGTCAGATTGCATTAGTGTGTGCTGAAAAATCATACAGGGGGAAAGTATAAAAGTGAAATTATTATCATAAATATATATCTGAAAAACATTATTTTTGTCTGTGCTTTTCAACAGCAGAACGAATAAATAAATAATCAAATAAAACTGTAAAATACGAGCTTTTGCGAATTGTGAATTATAAATTGCATTATTAAATTTTAAAAAAATTGCGTCCTGTCTCTCGAAACTTTTTCTCATAAATTCTACTTTCTGTTTTAATAAATGGACAAATGAAACATACAACTTTTGTTGCGAGACAATTTAAATTCATTTGATCTTTCTTTATTCTTATTAAAATTAAATAAAACAGGAAATTAATTTCAGTTACGTGAAAGTTTTCACAATTGAAAAGTTTAATTTCCGTATCCGGGAAATGATTTTCATAAGTTTTAACCTTTCATTTGACCTACATTTATATTTCCAACCCAATATCTTAAGAAATGTTGCACAATTTTGTTGGAATAATTTTATATTTAAGGATTTAATGAAAAAAAACTTGATTAGTTCTCGAAAAAATAATATAAAATAAATAAAAGAATTAATTAAACCCAATG
>JAKIJQ010000237.1:157500-212137 GCA_023373905.1 Rhizoglyphus robini | reverse complement strand
CATCACCACATCATTGAGTGAGTGAGTGTGTGTGTGTCTGTGTCCAATGAGCATTTGGTATATGAAAGGTTGTTTAAAACGATCTTTGTCAGATTGGTAACAATGCACAACAGTCATCATCACCACATCATTGAGTGAGTGAGTGTGTGTGTCCAATGAGCATTTGGTATATGAAGGTTGTTTAAAACGATCTTTGTCAGATTGGTCACAATGCACAACAGTAAGCATCAACACATCATTGAGTGAGTGAGTGTGTGTGTCCAATGAGCATTTGGTATATGAAGGTTGTTTAAAACGATCTTTGTCAGATTGGTCACAATGCACAACAGTAAGCATCACCACATCATTGAGTGAGTGAGTGTGGTGTGTCCAATGAGCATTTGGTATATGAAGGTTGTTTAAAACGATCTTTGTCAGATTGGTCACAATGCACAACAGTAAGCATCACCACATCATTGAGTGAGTGAGTGTGTGTGTCCAATGAGCATTTGGTATATGAAGGTTGTTTAAAACGATCTTTGTCAGATTGGTCACAATGCACAACAGTAAGCATCACCACATCATTGAGTGAGTGAGTGTGTGTTCCAATGAGCATTTGGTATAAAAAGGTTGTTTAAAACGATCTTTGTCAGATTGGTCACAATGCACAACAGTCATCATCACCACATCATTGAGTGAGGAGTGTGTGTGTCTGTGTCCAATGAGCATTTGGTATATGAAGGTTGTTTAAAACGATCTTTGTCAGATTGGTCACAATGCACAACAGTCAGCATCACCACATCATTGAGTGAGTGAGTGTGTGTCCAATGAGCATTTGGTATATGAAGGTTGTTTAAAACGATCTTTGTCAGATTGGTCACAATGCACAACAGTAAGCATCACCACATCATTGAGTGAGTGAGTGTGTGTGTCGACAATGAGCATTTGGTATATAAAAGGTTGTTTAAAACGATCTTTGTCAGGTTGGTCACAATGCACACACCCAGAAAAGTCGTTTACAGATGCATCTGTAATTCTTCACAAAATTACAGATGCATCTGTAAATTTGTAGCACTCAAATCAAGTTTAGTTTCATGTGACCTTTAGCCCGTTTGTATATTTGCATATACAAAGATCCATATTTAATAATTTGAATATGCTGAATCCAATGGAAATATTAGTTTTAATCTAAATAATGAGTAAAACTGGTTATTTTCCTTCCAATAAGTTTCGATAGCTGCAGGCCTGGAAATGCAGTGAAGCTAACATTCAGTGGACCATCTGATTAAATCGTCTCTTTTGGAACAGTTGAAATATCATGTTTCTCGTTAAATTTTGCTTCTGTCTTGTCATTAATCGATTAAAAAGGCTAAAATGAGTCAATATGATCCATAAAATCCATCACATCCGTGCAGAAACAAGTTAGAAATTTTCAAAAATTACAGATGTATCTGTAATTTTAACATTTCCAGTTGCATCTGTAAATTTGTGAAGAATTACAGATACATCTGTAAACGACTTTTCTGGGTGCAACAGTCATCATCACCACATCATTGAGTGAGTGAGTGTGTGTCCAATGAGCATTTGGTATATAAAGGTTGTTTAAAACGATCTTTGTCAGGTTGGTCACAATGCACAACAGTCATCATCACCACATCAGTGAGTGTGTGTGTGTGTGTGTCCAATGAGCATTTGGTATATAAAGGTTGTTTAAAACGATCTTTGTCAGGTTGGTCACAATGCACAACAGTCTTCATCACCACATCAGTGTGTGTGTGTGTGTGTGTCCAATGAGCATTTGGTATATGAAGGTTGTTTAAAACGATCTTTGTCAGGTTGGTCACAATGCACAACAGTAATCATCACCACATCATTGAGTGAGTGAGTGTGTGTCCAATGAGCATTTGGTATATAAAGGTTGTTTAAAACGATCTTTGTCAGGTTGGTCACAATGCACAACAGTCATCATCACCACATCATTGAGTGAGTGAGTGTGTGTCCAATGAGCATTTGGTATATAAAGGTTGTTTAAAACGATCTTTGTCAGGTTGGTCACAATTCACAACAGTCATCATCACCACATCAGTGAGTGTGTGTGTGTGTGTGTCCAATGAGCATTTGGTATATGAAGGTTGTTTAAAACGATCTTTGTCAGGTTGGTCACAATGCACAACAGTAATCATCACCACATCATTGAGTGAGTGTGTGTGTGTGTGTGTGTGTCCAATGAGCATTTGGTATATAAAGGTTGTTTAAAACGATCTTTGTCAGGTTGGTCACAATGCACAACAGTAATCATCACCACATCAGTGTGTGTGTGTGTGTGTCCAATGAGCATTTGGTATATAAAGGTTGTTTAAAACGATCTTTGTCAGGTTGGTCACAATTCACAACAGTCATCATCACCACATCAGTGTGTGTGTGTGTGTGTGTGTGTCTGTGTCCAATGAGCATTTGGTATATGAAGGTTGTTTAAAACGATCTTTGTCAGGTTGGTCACAATGCACAACAGTAAGCATCACCACATCATTGAGTGAGTGAGTGTGTGTGTGTCTGTGTCCAATGAGCATTTGGTATATGAAGGTTGTTTAAAACGATCTTTGTCAGGTTGGTCACAATGCACAACAGTCATCATCACCACATCAGTGTGTGTGTGTGTGTGTCCAATGAGCATTTGGTATATAAAGGTTGTTTAAAACGATCTTTGTCAGGTTGGTCACAATTCACAACAGTAATCATCACCACATCAGTGTGTGTGTGTGTGTGTGTCCAATGAGCATTTGGTATATGAAGGTTGTTTAAAACGATCTTTGTCAGGTTGTTCACAATGGACAACAGTAAGCATCACCACATCATTGAGTGAGTGAGTGTGTGTCCAATGAGCATTTGGTATATAAAGGTTGTTTAAAACGATCTTTGTCAGGTTGGTCACAATACACAACAGTAAGCATCACCACATCATTGAGTGAGTGAGTGTGTGTCCAATGAGCATTTGGTATATAAAGGTTGTTTAAAACGATCTTTGTCAGGTTGGTCACAATTCACAACAGTAATCATCACCACATCATTGAGTGAGTGAGTGTGTGTGTCTGTGTCCAATGAGCATTTGGTATATGAAGGTTGTTTAAAACGATCTTTGTCAGGTTGGTCACAATGCACAACAGTAAGCATCAACACATCATTGATTGAGTGAGTGAGTGTGTGTGTCTGTGTCCAATGAGCATTTGGTGAATGAAGGTTGTTTAAAACGATATTTGTTAGGTTGGTCACAATGCACAACAGTAAGCATCAACACATCATTGAGTGAGTGAGTGTGTGTGTGTGTGTGTCTAATGAGCATTTGGTATATGAAGGTTGTTTAAAACGATCTTTGTCAGGTTGGTCACAATGCACAACAGTAATCATCACCACATCATTGAGTGAGTGAGTGTGTGTCCAATGAGCATTTGGTATATAAAGGTTGTTTAAAACGATCTTTGTCAGGTTGGTCACAATGCACAACAGTAAGCATCACCACATCATTGAGTGAGTGAGTGTGAGTGTGTCTGTGTCCAATGAGCATTTGGTATATGAAGGTTGTTTAAAACGATCTTTGTCAGGTTGGTCACAATGCACAACAGTAAGCATCACCACATCATTGAGTGAGTGAGTGGGTGTCCAATGAGCATTTGGTATATAAAGGTTGTTTAAAACGATCTTTGTCAGGTTGGTCACAATGCACAACAGTCATCATCACCACATCATTGAGTGAGTGAGTGTGTGTGTGTCTGTGTCCAATGAGCATTTGGTATATGAAGGTTGTTTAAAACGATCTTTGTCAGGTTGGTCACAATGCAAAACAGTAAGCATCACCACATCATTGAGTGAGTGAGTGTGTGTGTTTATGTGTCCAATGAGCATTTGGTATATGAAGGTTGTTTAAAACGATCTTTGTCAGGTTGGTCACAATGCACAACAGTCATCATCACCACATCATTGAGTGAGTGAGTGAGTGTGTGTCTGTGTCCAATTAGCATTTGGTATATGAAGGTTGTTTAAAACGATCTTTGTCAGGTTGGTCACAATGCACAACAGTAAGCATCACCACATCATTGAGTGAGTGAGTGTGTGTGTGTCTGTGTCCAATGAGCATTTGGTATATAAAGGTTGTTTAAAACGATCTTTGTCAGATTGGTCACAATGCACAACAGTAAGCATCACCACATCATTGAGTGAGTGAGTGTGTGTCCAATGAGCATTTGGTATATAAAGGTTGTTTAAAACGATCTTTGTCAGATTGGTCACAATGCACAACAGTATGCATCAACACATCATTGAGTGAGTGAGTGTGTGTGTGTGTGTGTCCAATGAGCATTTGGTATATGAAGGTTGTTTAAAACGATCTTTGTCAGGTTGGTCACAATGCACAACAGTCATCATCACCACATCATTGAGTGAGTGAGTGAGTGTGTGTCTGTGTCCAATTAGCATTTGGTATATGAAGGTTGTTTAAAACGATCTTTGTCAGGTTTGTCACAATACACAATAGTCATCATCACCACATCATTGAGTGAGTGAGTGTGTGTGTGTGTGTCCAATGAGCATTTGGTATATGAAGGTTGTTTAAAACGATCTTTGTCAGGTTGGTCACAATGCACAACAGTAAGCATCACCACATCATTGAGTGAGTGAGTGTGTGTGTGTCTGTGTACAATGAGAATTTGGTATAAAAAGGTTGTTTAAAACGATCTTTGTCAGGTTTGTCACAATACACAACAGTCATCATCACCACATCATTGAGTGAGTGAGTGTGTGTGTGTGTGTGTCCAATGAGCATTTGGTATATGAAGGTTGTTTAAAACGATCTTTGTCAGGTTGGTCACAATGCACAACAGTAAGCATCACCACATCATTGAGTGAGTGAGTGTGTGTCCAATGAGCATTTGGTATATAAAGGTTGTTTAAAACGATCTTTGTCAGGTTGTTCACAATGCACAACAGTAAGCATCAACACATCATTGAGTGAGTGAGTGTTTGTGTGTCTGTGTCCAATGAGCATTTGGTATATGAAGGTTGTTTAAAACGATCTTTGTCAGATTGGTCACAATGCACAACAGTAAGCATCAACACATCATTGAGTGTGTGTGTGTCTGTGTCCAATGAGCATTTGGTATATGAAGGTTGTTTAAAACGATCTTTGTCAGGTTGGTCACAATGCACAACAGTCATCATCACCACATCATTGAGTGAGTGAGTGTGTGTGTGTCTGTGTCCAATGAGCATTTGGTATATGAAAGTTGTTTAAAACGATCTTTGTCAGATTGGTCACAATGCACAACAGTCATCATCACCACATCATTGAGTGAGTGAGTGTGTGTGTCTGTGTCCAATGAGCATTTGGTATATGAAGGTTGTTTAAAACGATCTTTGTCAGGTTGGTCACAATGCACAACAGTCATCATCACCACATCATTGAGTGAGTGAGTGTGTGTGTGTCCAATGAGCATTTGGTATATGAAGGTTGTTTAAAACGATCTTTGTCAGATTGGTCACAATGCACAACAGTAAGCATCACCACATCATTGAGTGAGTGAGTGTGTGTGGTGCCAATGAGCATTTGGTATATGAAGGTTGTTTAAAACGATCTTTGTCAGGTTGGTCACAATGCACAACAGTCATCATCACCACATCATTGAGTGAGTGAGTGTGTGTGTTTTCCAATGAGCATTTGGTATATGAAAGTTGTTTAAAACGATCTTTGTCAGATTGGTCACAATGCACAACAGTCATCATCACCACATCATTGAGTGAGTGAGTGTGTGTGTGTGTGTCCAATGAGCATTTGGTATATGAAGGTTGTTTAAAACGATCTTTGTCAGGTTGGTCACAATGCACAACAGTAAGCATCACCACATCATTGAGTGTGTGTGTGTGTGTCCAATGAGCATTTGGTATATGAAGGTTGTTTAAAACGATCTTTGTCAGGTTGGTCACAATGCACAACAGTAAGCATCAACACATCATTGAGTGAGTGAGTGTGTGTGTTCTGTGTCCAATGAGCATTTGGTATATGAAGGTTGTTTAAAACGATTTTTGTCAGGTTGGTCACAATGCACAACAGTAAGCATCACCACATCATTGAGTGAGTGAGTGTGTGTCCAATGAGCATTTGGTATATGAAGGTTGTTTAAAACGATCTTTGTCAGGTTGATCACAATGCACAACAGTCATCATCACCACATCATTGAGTGAGTGAGTGTGTGTCCAATGAGCATTTGGTATATAAAGGTTGTTTAAAACGATCTTTGTCAGATTGGTCACAATGCACAACAGTCATCATCACCACATCATTGAGTGGGTTGTGTGTGTCTGTGTCCAATGAGCATTTGGTATATGAAGGTTGTTTAAAACGATCTTTGTCAGGTTGGTCACAATGCACAACAGTCATCATCACCACATCATTGAGTGAGTGAGTGTGTGTGTGTCTGTGTCCAATGAGCATTTGGTATATGAAGGTTGTTTAAAACGATCTTTGTCAGATTGGTCACAATGCACAACAGTCATCATCACCACATCATTGAGTGTGTGTGTGTGTGTGTCCAATGAGCATTTGGTATATAAAAGTTGTTTAAAACGATCTTTGTCAGGTTGGTCACAATGCACAACAGTCATCATCACCACATCAGTGAGTGTGTGTGTGTGTGTCCAATGAGCATTTGGTATATGAAGGTTGTTTAAAACGATCTTTGTCAGGTTGGTCACAATGCACAACAGTAAGCATCACCACATCATTGAGTGAGTGAGTGTGTGTCCAATGAGCATTTGGTATATAAAGGTTGTTTAAAACGATCTTTGTCAGGTTGGTCACAATGCACAACAGTAAGCATCACCACATCATTGAGTGAGTGAGTGTGTGTGGTTTTCCAATGAGCATTTGGTATATGAAGGTTGTTTAAAACGATCTTTGTCAGGTTGGTCACAATGCACAACAGTCATCATCACCACATCATTGAGTGAGTGAGTGTGTGTCTGTGTCCAATGAGCATTTGGTATATGAAGGTTGTTTAAAACGATCTTTGTCAGGTTGGTCACAATGCACAACAGTAAGCATCAACACATCATTGAGTGAGTGAGTGTGTGTGTGTGTCTGTGTCCAATGAGCATTTGGTATATGAAGGTTGTTTAAAACGATCTTTGTCAGGTTGGTCACAATGCACAACAGTAATCATCACCACATCATTGAGTGAGTGAGTGTGTGTGTGTCTGTGTCCAATGAGCATTTGGTATATGAAGGTTGTTTAAAACGATCTTTGTCAGGTTGGTCACAATGCACAACAGTCATCATCACCACATCATTGAGTGAGTGAGTGTGTGTCCAATGAGCATTTGGTATATGAAGGTTGTTTAAAACGATCTTTGTCAGGTTGGTCACAATGCACAACAGTCATCATCACCACATCATTGAGTGAGTGAGTGTGTGTGTGTCTGTGTCCAATGAGCATTTGGTATATGAAGGTTGTTTAAAACGATCTTTGTCAGGTTGGTCACAATGCACAACAGTAAGCATCACAACATCAGTGAGTGAGTGAGTGTGTGTCCAATGAGCATTTGGTATATGAAGGTTGTTTAAAACGATCTTTGTCAGGTTGGTCACAATGCACAACAGTCATCATCACCACATCAGTGAGCGAGTGAGTGTGTGTGTGTCTGTGTCCAATGAGCATTTGGTATATGAAGGTTGTTTAAAACGACCTTTGTCAGGTTGGTCACAATGCACAACAGTCATCATCACCACATCAGTGAGTGAGTGAGTGTGTGTGTGTCTGTGTCCAATGAGCATTTGGTATATGAAGGTTGTTTAAAACGACCTTTGTCAGGTTGTTCACAATGCACAACAGTCATCATCACCACATCATTGAGTGAGTGAGTGTGTGTGTGTCTGTGTCCAATGAGCATTTGGTATATGAAGGTTGTTTAAAACAACCTTTGTCAGGTTGGTCACAATTCACAACAGTTATCATCACCACATCAGTGTGTGTGTGTGTGTATCTGTGTCCAATGAGCATTTGGTATATGAAGGTTGTTTAAAACAACCTTTGTCAGGTTGGTCACAATGCACAACAGTCATCATCACCACATCATTGAGTGAGTGAGTGTGTGTCCAATGAGCATTTGGTATATGAAGGTTGTTTAAAACGACCTTTGTCAGGTTGTTCACAATGCACAACAGTCATCATCACCACATCAGTGAGTGTGTGTGTGTGTGTGTGTCTGTGTCCAATGAGCATTTGGTATATGAAGGTTGTTTAAAACAACCTTTGTCAGGTTGGTCACAATTCACAACAGTCATCATCACCACATCATTGAGTGAGTGAGTGAGTGTGTGTCTGTGTCCAATGAGCATTTGGTATATGAAGGTTGTTTAAAACAACCTTTGTCAGGTTGGTCACAATTCACAACAGTCATCATCACCACATCATTGAGTGAGTGTGTGTGTGTATCTGTGTCCAATGAGCATTTGGTATATGAAGGTTGTTTAAAACGACCTTTGTCAGGTTGGTCACAATTCACAACAGTCATCATCACCACATCATTGAGTGAGTGAGTGTGTGTGTGTCTGTGTCCAATGAGCATTTGGTATATGAAGGTTGTTTAAAACAACCTTTGTCAGGTTGGTCACAATGCACAACAGTCATCATCACCACATCATTGAGTGAGTGAGTGAGTGTGTGTCTGTGTCCAATGAGCATTTGGTATATGAAGGTTGTTTAAAACAACCTTTGTCAGGTTGGTCACAATTCACAACAGTCATCATCACCACATCATTGAGTGAGTGAGTGTGTGTCCAATGAGCATTTGGTATATGAAGGTTGTTTAAAACAACCTTTGTCAGGTTGTTCACAATGCACAACAGTAAGCATCAACACATCATTGAGTGAGTGAGTGTTTGTGTGTCTGTGTCCAATGAGCATTTGGTATATGAAGGTTGTTTAAAACGATCTTTGTCAGATTGGTCACAATGCACAACAGTAAGCATCAACACATCATTGAGTGTGTGTGTGTCTGTGTCCAATGAGCATTTGGTATATGAAGGTTGTTTAAAACAACCTTTGTCAGGTTGGTCACAATGCACAACAGTCATCATCACCACATCATTGAGTGAGTGAGTGTGTGTGTGTCTGTGTCCAATGAGCATTTGGTATATGAAGGTTGTTTAAAACAACCTTTGTCAGATTGGTAACAATGCACAACAGTCATCATCACCACATCATTGAGTGAGTGAGTGTGTGTGTGTCTGTGTCCAATGAGCATTTGGTATATGAAGGTTGTTTAAAACAACCTTTGTCAGGTTGGTCACAATTCACAACAGTCATCATCACCACATCATTGAGTGAGTGAGTGTGTGTCCAATGAGCATTTGGTATATGAAGGTTGTTTAAAACAACCTTTGTCAGGTTGGTCACAATGCACAACAGTAATCATCACCACATCATTGAGTGAGTGTGTGTGTGTCCAATGAGCATTTGGTATATGAAGGTTGTTTAAAACGATCTTTGTCAGGTTGGTCACAATGCACAACAGTCATCATCACCACATCATTGAGTGAGTGAGTGTGTGTCCAATGAGCATTTGGTATATGAAGGTTGTTTAAAACAACCTTTGTCAGGTTGGTCACAATTCACAACAGTCATCATCACCACATCATTGAGTGTGTGTGTGTCTGTGTCCAATGAGCATTTGGTATATGAAGGTTGTTTAAAACGACCTTTGTCAGATTGGTCACAATGCACAACAGTAAGCATCACCACATCATTGAGTGTGTGTGTGTGTGTCCAATGAGCATTTGGTATATGAAGGTTGTTTAAAACGATCTTTGTCAGGTTGGTCACAATGCACAACAGTAAGCATCACCACATCATTGAGTGAGTGAGTGTGTGTGTGTGTCTGTGTCCAATGAGCATTTGGTATATGAAGGTTGTTTAAAACAACCTTTGTCAGGTTGGTCACAATGCACAACAGTAAGCATCACCACATCATTGAGTGAGTGAGTGTGTGTCCAATGAGCATTTGGTATATAAAGGTTGTTTAAAACGATCTTTGTCAGGTTGGTCACAATGCACAACAGTCATCATCACCACATCATTGAGTGAGTGTGTGTGTGTCCAATGAGCATTTGGTATATAAAGGTTGTTTAAAACGATCTTTGTCAGGTTGGTCACAATGCACAACAGTCATCATCACCACATCATTGAGTGTGTGTGTGTGTGTCTGTGTCCAATGAGCATTTGGTATATGAAGGTTGTTTAAAACGATCTTTGTCAGGTTGGTCACAATGCACAACAGTAATCATCACCACATCATTGAGTGAGTGAGTGTGTGTGTGTCTGTGTCTTATGAGCATTTGGTATATAAAGGTTGTTTAAAACGATCTTTGTCAGGTTGGTCACAATGCACAACAGTCATCATCACCACATCAGTGTGTGTGTGTGTGTGTCCAATGAGCATTTGGTATATAAAGGTTGTTTAAAACGATCTTTGTCAGGTTGGTCACAATGCACAACAGTCATCATCACCACATCAGTGTGTGTGTGTGTGTGTCCAATGAGCATTTGGTATATGAAGGTTGTTTAAAACGATCTTTGTCAGGTTGGTCACAATGCACAACAGTCATCATCACCACATCATTGAGTGAGTGAGTGTGTGTCCAATGAGCATTTGGTATATAAAGGTTGTTTAAAACGATCTTTGTCAGGTTTGTCACAATGCACTACAGTAATCATCACCACTTCATTGAGTGAGTGAGTGTGTGTGTGTGTCCAATGAGCATTTGGTATATAAAGGTTGTTTAAAACGATCTTTGTCAGGTTGGTCACAATGCACAACAGTCATCATCACCACATCAGTGTGTGTGTGTGTGTGTCCAATGAGCATTTGGTATATAAAGGTTGTTTAAAACGATCTTTGTCAGGTTGGTCACAATGCACAACAGTAAGCATCACCACATCATTGATTGTGAGTGAGTGTGTGTGTGTGTGTCCAATGAGCATTTGGTATATAAAGGTTGTTTAAAACGATCTTTGTCAGGTTTGTCACAATGCACTACAGTAATCATCACCACTTCATTGAGTGAGTGAGTGTGTGAGTGTGTCTGTGTCCAATGAGCATTTGGTATATAAAGGTTGTTTAAAACGATCTTTGTCAGGTTGGTCACAATGCACAACAGTAATCATCACCACATCATTGAGTGAGTGAGTGTGTGTCCAATGAGCATTTGGTATATGAAGGTTGTTTAAAACGATCTTTGTCAGGTTGGTCACAATGCACAACAGTAATCATCACCACATCATTGAGTGAGTGAGTGTGTGTGTGTGTCTGTGTCCAATGAGCATTTGGTATATGAAGGTTGTTTAAAACGATCTTTGTCAGGTTGGTCACAATGCACAACAGTAAGCATCACCACATCATTGAGTGAGTGAGTGTGTGTCCAATGAGCATTTGGTATATAAAGGTTGTTTAAAACGATCTTTGTCAGGTTGGTCACAATGCACAACAGTCTTCATCACCACATCAGTGTGTGTGTGTGTGTGTGTCCAATGAGCATTTGGTATATAAAGGTTGTTTAAAACGATCTTTGTCAGGTTGGTCACAATGCACAACAGTAATCATCACCACATCAGTGTGTGTGTGTGTGTGTGTGTCCAATGAGCATTTGGTATATAAAGGTTGTTTAAAACGATCTTTGTCAGGTTGGTCACAATGCACAACAGTCATCATCACCACATCATTGAGTGAGTGAGTGTGTGTCCAATGAGCATTTGGTATATAAAGGTTGTTTAAAACGATCTTTGTCAGGTTGGTCACAATGCACAACAGTAAGCATCACCACATCATTGAGTGAGTGAGTGTGTGTGTGTCTGTGTCCAATGAGCATTTGGTATATGAAGGTTGTTTAAAACGATCTTTGTCAGGTTGGTCACAATGCACAACAGTAAGCATCACCACATCATTGAGTGAGTGAGTGTGTGTGTGTGTCCAATGAGCATTTGGTATATGAAGGTTGTTTAAAACGATCTTTGTCAGGTTGGTCACAATGCACAACAGTCATCATCACCACATCATTGAGTGAGTGAGTGTGTGTCCAATGAGCATTTGGTATATGAAGGTTGTTTAAAACGATCTTTGTCAGGTTGGTCACAATGCACAACAGTAAGCATCACCACATCATTGAGTGAGTGAGTGTGTGTGTGTGTCTGTGTCCAATGAGCATTTGGTATATGAAGGTTGTTTAAAACGATCTTTGTCAGGTTGGTCACAATGCACAACAGTCATCATCACCACATCATTGAGTGAGTGAGTGTGTGTCCAATGAGCATTTGGTATATAAAGGTTGTTTAAAACGATCTTTGTCAGGTTGGTCACAATGCACAACAGTCATCATCACCACATCATTGAGTGAGTGAGTGTGTGTGTGTCCAATGAGCATTTGGTATATGAAGGTTGTTTAAAACGATCTTTGTCAGGTTGGTCACAATGCACAACAGTCATCATCACCACATCATTGAGTGAGTGAGTGTGTGTGTGTCTGTGTCCAATGAGCATTTGGTATATGAAGGTTGTTTAAAACGATCTTTGTCAGGTTGTTCACAATGCACAACAGTAAGCATCACCACATCATTGAGTGAGTGAGTGTGTGTGTGTGTGTCCAATGAGCATTTGGTATATGAAGGTTGTTTAAAACGATCTTTGTCAGGTTGGTCACAATGCACAACAGTAAGCATCAACACATCATTGAGTGAGTGAGTGTGTGTGTGTCTGTGTCCAATGAGCATTTGGTATATGAAGGTTGTTTAAAACGATCTTTGTCAGGTTGGTCACAATGCACAACAGTCATCATCACCACATCATTGAGTGAGTGAGTGTGTGTCCAATGAGCATTTGGTATATGAAGGTTGTTTAAAACGATCTTTGTCAGGTTGGTCACAATGCACAACAGTAAGCATCACCACATCATTGAGTGAGTGAGTGTGTGTGTGTCCAATGAGCATTTGGTATATAAAGGTTGTTTAAAACGATCTTTGTCAGGTTGGTCACAATGCACAACAGTAAGCATCAACACATCATTGAGTGAGTGAGTGTGTGTCCAATGAGCATTTGGTATATAAAGGTTGTTTAAAACGATCTTTGTCAGGTTGGTCACAATGCACAACAGTCATCATCACCACATCATTGAGTGAGTGTGTGTGTGTCCAATGAGCATTTGGTATATGAAGGTTGTTTAAAACGATCTTTGTCAGGTTGGTCACAATGCACAACAGTAAGCATCACCACATCAGTGTGTGTGTGTGTGTGTGTCCAATGAGCATTTGGTATATGAAGGTTGTTTAAAACGATCTTTGTCAGGTTGGTCACAATGCACAACAGTCATCATCACCACATCATTGAGTGAGTGAGTGTGTGTCCAATGAGCATTTGGTATATAAAGGTTGTTTAAAACGATCTTTGTCAGGTTGGTCACAATGCACAACAGTAAGCATCAACACATCATTGAGTGAGTGAGTGTGTCTGTGTCCAATGAGCATTTGGTATATAAAGGTTGTTTAAAACGATCTTTGTCAGGTTGGTCACAATGCACAACAGTCATCATCACCACATCATTGAGTGAGTGAGTGTGTGTGTGTTGTGTCCAATGAGCATTTGGTATATAAAGGTTGTTTAAAACGATCTTTGTCAGGTTGGTCACAATGCACAACAGTCATCATCACCACATCATTGAGTGAGTGAGTGTGTGTGTCTGTGTCCAATGAGCATTTGGTATATAAAGGTTGTTTAAAACGATCTTTGTCAGGTTGGTCACAATGCACAACAGTAAGCATCAACACATCATTGAGTGAGTGAGTGTGTCTGTGTCCAATGAGCATTTGGTATATAAAGGTTGTTTAAAACGATCTTTGTCAGGTTGGTCACAATGCACAACAGTAAGCATCAACACATCATTGAGTGAGTGAGTGTGTGTGTGTCTGTGTCCAATGAGCATTTGGTATATGAAGGTTGTTTAAAACGATCTTTGTCAGGTTGGTCACAATGCACAACAGTAAGCATCACCACATCATTGAGTGAGTGAGTGTGTGTGTGTCTGTGTCCAATGAGCATTTGGTATATGAAGGTTGTTTAAAACGATCTTTGTCAGATTGGTCACAATGCACAACAGTAAGCATCACCACATCATTGAGTGAGTGAGTGTGTGTCCAATGAGCATTTGGTATATGAAGGTTGTTTAAAACGATCTTTGTCAGGTTGGTCACAATGCACAACAGTCATCATCACCACATCATTGAGTGAGTGAGTGTGTGTGTGTGTCCAATGAGCATTTGGTATATGAAGGTTGTTTAAAACGATCTTTGTCAGGTTGGTCACAATACACAACAGTCATCATCACCACATCAGTGAGTGAGTGTGTGTGTCCAATGAGCATTTGGTATATGAAGGTTGTTTAAAACGATCTTTGTCAGGTTGGTCACAATGCACAACAGTAAGCATCACCACATCATTGAGTGAGTGAGTGTGTCTGTGTCTTATGAGCATTTGGTATATAAAGGTTGTTTAAAACGATCTTTGTCAGGTTGGTCACAATGCACAACAGTAAGCATCAACACATCATTGAGTGAGTGAGTGTGTGTGTGTCTGTGTCCAATGAGCATTTGGTATATGAAGGTTGTTTAAAACGATCTTTGTCAGGTTGGTCACAATGCACAACAGTCATCATCACCACATCATTGAGTGAGTGAGTGTGTGTCCAATGAGCATTTGGTATATGAAGGTTGTTTAAAACAACCTTTGTCAGGTTGTTCACAATGCACAACAGTCATCATCACCACATCAGTGAGTGAGTGAGTGTGTGTGTGTCTGTGTCCAATGAGCATTTGGTATATGAAGGTTGTTTAAAACGATCTTTGTCAGATTGGTCACAATGCACAACAGTAAGCATCAACACATCATTGGAGTGAGTGAGTGTGTGTCCAATGAGCATTTGGTATATGAAGGTTGTTTAAAACGATCTTTGTCAGGTTGGTCACAATGCACAACAGTAAGCATCAACACATCATTGAGTGAGTGAGTGTTTGTGTGTCTGTGTCCAATGAGCATTTGGTATATGAAGGTTGTTTAAAACGATCTTTGTCAGATTGGTCACAATGCACAACAGTAAGCATCAACACATCATTGAGTGAGGTGAGTGTGTCTGTGTCCAATGAGAATTTGGTATATGAAGGTTGTTTAAAACGATCTTTGTCAGATTGGTCACAATGCACAACAGTAAGCATCACCACATCATTGAGTGAGTGAGTGTGTGTGTGTCTGTGTCCAATGAGCATTTGGTATATGAAGGTTGTTTAAAACAACCTTTGTCAGGTTGGTCACAATGCACAACAGTCATCATCACCACATCATTGAGTGAGTGAGTGTGTGTGTGTCTGTGTCCAATGAGCATTTGGTATATGAAGGTTGTTTAAAACGACCTTTGTCAGGTTGGTCACAATGCACAACAGTCATCATCACCACATCATTGAGTGAGTGAGTGTGTGTCCAATGAGCATTTGGTATATGAAGGTTGTTTAAAACGATCTTTGTCAGGTTGGTCACAATGCACAACAGTAAGCATCACCACATCATTGAGTGAGTGAGTGTGTGTGTCCAATGAGCATTTGGTATATGAAGGTTGTTTAAAACGATCTTTGTCAGGTTGGTCACAATGCACAACAGTCATCATCACCACATCATTGAGTGAGTGAGTGTGTGTCCAATGAGCATTTGGTATATAAAGGTTGTTTAAAACGATCTTTGTCAGGTTGGTCACAATGCACAACAGTCATCATCACCACATCATTGAGTGTGTGTGTGTGTGTGTCCAATGAGCATTTGGTATATAAAGGTTGTTTAAAACGATCTTTGTCAGGTTGGTCACAATGCACAACAGTAATCATCACCACATCAGTGTGTGTGTGTGTGTGTGTCCAATGAGCATTTGGTATATGAAGGTTGTTTAAAACGATCTTTGTCAGGTTGGTCACAATGCACAACAGTCATCATCACCACATCATTGAGTGAGTGAGTGTGTGTGTGTCTGTGTCCAATGAGCATTTGGTATATGAAGGTTGTTTAAAACGATCTTTGTCAGGTTGGTCACAATGCACAACAGTAATCATCACCACATCATTGAGTGAGTGAGTGTGTGTCCAATGAGCATTTGGTATATAAAGGTTGTTTAAAACGATCTTTGTCAGGTTGGTCACAATGCACAACAGTCATCATCACCACATCATTGAGTGAGTGAGTGTGTGTCCAATGAGCATTTGGTATATAAAGGTTGTTTAAAACGATCTTTGTCAGGTTGGTCACAATGCACAACAGTCATCATCACCACATCATTGAGTGAGTGTGTGTGTCTGTGTCCAATGAGCATTTGGTATATAAAGGTTGTTTAAAACGATCTTTGTCAGGTTGGTCACAATGCACAACAGTAAGCATCACCACATCATTGAGTGAGTGAGTGTGTGTGTGTCTGTGTCCAATGAGCATTTGGTATATAAAGGTTGTTTAAAACGATCTTTGTCAGGTTGGTCACAATGCACAACAGTCTTCATCACCACATCAGTGTGTGTGTGTGTGTGTCCAATGAGCATTTGGTATATAAAGGTTGTTTAAAACGATCTTTGTCAGGTTGGTCACAATGCACAACAGTCATCATCACCACATCAGTGTGTGTGTGTGTGTGTGTCCAATGAGCATTTAGTATATAAAGGTTGTTTAAAACGATCTTTGTCAGGTTGGTCACAATGCACAACAGTAAGCATCATCACATCATTGAGTGAGTGAGTGTGTGTCCAATGAGCATTTGGTATATAAAGGTTGTTTAAAACGATCTTTGTCAGGTTGGTCACAATGCACAACAGTAAGCATCACCACATCATTGAGTGAGTGAGTGTGTGTCCAATGAGCATTTGGTATATAAAGGTTGTTTAAAACGATCTTTGTCAGGTTGGTCACAATGCACAACAGTCATCATCACCACATCATTGAGTGAGTGAGTGTGTGTGTCTGTGTCCAATGAGCATTTGGTATATAAAGGTTGTTTAAAACGATCTTTGTCAGGTTGGTCACAATGCACAACAGTAAGCATCAACACATCATTGAGTGAGTGAGTGTGTGTGTGTGTCTGTGTCCAATGAGCATTTGGTATATAAAGGTTGTTTAAAACGATCTTTGTCAGGTTGGTCACAATGCACAACAGTAAGCATCAACACATCATTGAGTGAGTGAGTGTGTCTGTGTCTTATGAGCATTTGGTATATAAAGGTTGTTTAAAACGATCTTTGTCAGGTTGGTCACAATGCACAACAGTAATCATCACCACATCATTGAGTGAGTGAGTGTGTGTCCAATGAGCATTTGGTATATAAAGGTTGTTTAAAACGATCTTTGTCAGGTTGGTCACAATGCACAACAGTAATCATCACCACATCATTGAGTGAGTGAGTGTGTGTGTGTCTGTGTCCAATGAGCATTTGGTATATAAAGGTTGTTTAAAACGATCTTTGTCAGGTTGGTCACAATCAGGGCCGGCGGAGGGGTGCCAGCCGCCCTAGGCGAAAATTTTGTATAAGGGGGGACCCTTATACATTTTTCCAAGGAAAAAAATTTGCCGCCCCTTTTGTATATAAGGATACCCCCCTATAAGTATTTTCAAAAAAATTTATTTAACAAGTTTTCATACTTCCACAAACAACTTGAACCAAACGACATAAACATTAAAATATCCATACATTTGTATTCTTAAACAGTGCGGCGGGTGCGTAGGGCGCCAGCCTCAAAAGGGGCAAATTTTTAGATTAAAAGTTTGATTTGGTTAACGATAATGGGCATCGAATGGGCTGCGCGAGCGGAGCGAGTAGTAAAATGTAAGTTTCCCAGCAATTTGTGAGCATTGCCTTTACAACCATATTGAATTACCAGACAATTTAAGAGAGCCCTTTCCCACAAATTGAATTACCAGGCAGTTTGAGAGCGCCCTTTCCCACAAATTGAATTACCAGACAGTTTGAGAGCGCCCTTTCCCACAAATTGAATTACCAGACAATTTAAGAGCGCCCTTTCCCACAAATTGAATTACCAGGCAGTTTGAGAGCGCCCTTTCCCACAGATTGAATTACCAGACAGTTTGAGAGCGCCCTTTCCCACAGATTGAATTACCAGACAGTTTGAGAGCGCCCTTTCCCACAAATTGAATTACCAGACAGTTTGAGAGCGCCCTTTCCCACAAATTGAATTACCAGGCAGTTTGAGAGCGCCCTTTCCCACAAATTAATTTACCAGACAATTTAAGAGCGCCCTTTCCCACAAATTGAATTACCAGGCAGTTTGAGAGCGCCCTTTCCCATAAATTGAATTACCAGACAGTTTGAGAGCGCCCTTTCCTACAGATTGAATTACCAGACAGTTTGAGAGCGCCCTTTCCCACAAATTGAATTACCAGACAGTTTGAGAGCGCCCTTTCCCACAAATTGAATTACCAGACAGTTTGAGAGCGCCCTTTCCCACAAATTGAATTACCAGACAATTTAAGAGCGCCCTTTCCCACAAATTGAATTACCAGACAATTTGAGAGCGCCCTTTCCCATAAATTGAATTACCAGGCAGTTTGAGAGCGCCCTTTCCCATAAATTGAATTACCAGACAGTTTGAGAGCGCCCTTTCCCACAAATTGAATTACCAATTTGTGGAAAACTATATTTGGGACAGAAAGGCGCTCTCAATTTCTGGGAAACTATCTTTGGGACGGAAAGGCGCTCTCAATTTGTGGAAAACTATTTTTGGGACAGAAAGGCGCTCTCAATTTGCCGGGAAATTAACTTTGGGATAATAATGCGCCCTCAAATTGCCGGGAAATTAACTTTGAGACAATAGAGCGCCCACAAATTGCGGGGAAATTAACTTTGGGATAATAAGGCGCCCTCAAATTGCCGGGAAATTAACTTTGGGACTATTGAGCACTCTCAAATTGTTTTATGAATTAGAATTATACTTGAAAATTTAGTCAAAAAATTTGGCGGCGGCTTCGCCGCCGCCCCTCCAGAACCTTGCCGCCCTAGGCGGCCGCCTAGTTCGCCTAGGGGGTCCGCCGGCCCTGGTCACAATGCACAACAGTAAGCATCACCACATCATTGAGTGAGTGAGTGTGTGTCCAATGAGCATTTGGTATATAAAGGTTGTTTAAAACGATCTTTGTCAGGTTGGTCACAATGCACAACAGTGATCATCACCACATCATTGAGTGAGTGAGTGTGTGTGTCTGTGTCCAATGAGCATTTGGTATATAAAGGTTGTTTAAAACGATCTTTGTCAGGTTGGTCACAATGCAAAACAGTAAGCATCACCACATCATTGAGTGAGTGAGTGTGTGTGTGTCTGTGTCCAATGAGCATTTGGTATATGAAGGTTGTTTAAAACGATCTTTGTCAGATTGGTCACAATGCACAACAGTAAGCATAAACACATCATTGAGTGAGTGAGTGTGTGTCCAATGAGCATTTGGTATATAAAGGTTGTTTAAAACGATCTTTGTCAGGTTGGTCACAATGCACAACAGTCATCATCACCACATCATTGAGTGAGTGAGTGTGTGTGTCTGTGTCCAATGAGCATTTGGTATATAAAGGTTGTTTAAAACGATCTTTGTCAGGTTGGTCACAATGCACAACAGTAAGCATCACCACATCATTGAGTGAGTGAGTGTGTGTGTCTGTGTCCAATGAGCATTTGGTATATGAAGGTTGTTTAAAACGATCTTTGTCAGGTTGGTCACAATGCAAAACAGTAAGCATCACCACATCATTGAGTGAAAGAGTGTGTGTGTGTCTGTGTCCAATGAGCATTTGGTATATGAAGGTTGTTTAAAACGATCTTTGTCAGATTGGTCACAATGCACAACAGTAAGCATCACCACATCATTGAGTGAGTGAGTGTGTGTGTGTCTGTGTCCAATGAGCATTTGGTATATGAAGGTTGTTTAAAACGATCTTTGTCAGATTGGTCACAATGCACAACAGTAAGCATCACCACATCATTGAGTGAGTGAGTGTGTGTGTGTCTGTGTCCAATGAGCATTTGGTATATGAAGGTTGTTTAAAACGATCTTTGTCAGGTTGGTCACAATGCACAACAGTAAGCATCACCACATCATTGAGTGAGTGAGTGTGTGTCCAATGAGCATTTGGTATATAAAGGTTGTTTAAAACGATCTTTGTCAGGTTGGTCACAATGCAAAACAGTAAGCATCACCACATCATTGAGTGAGTGAGTGTGTGTCCAATGAGCATTTGGTATATAAAGGTTGTTTAAAACGATCTTTGTCAGGTTGGTCACAATGCACAACAG
Source organism: Rhizoglyphus robini (assembly GCA_023373905.1). Lineage (NCBI taxonomy): Eukaryota > Metazoa > Arthropoda > Arachnida > Sarcoptiformes > Acaridae > Rhizoglyphus > Rhizoglyphus robini. Next base: position 191,749 of record JAKIJQ010000237.1, on the reverse strand, counting down.
TCATCATCACCACATCATTGAGTGAGTGAGTGTGTGTGTCTGTGTCCAATGAGCATTTGGTATATAAAGGTTGTTTAAAACGATCTTTGTCAGGTTGGTCACAATGCACAACAGTAAGCATCACCACATCATTGAGTGAGTGAGTGTGTGTGTCTGTGTCCAATGAGCATTTGGTATATGAAGGTTGTTTAAAACGATCTTTGTCAGATTGGTCACAATGCACAACAGTAAGCATCAACACATCATTGATTGAGTGAGTGAGTGTGTGTGTCTGTGTCCAATGAGCATTTGGTATATGAAGGTTGTTTAAAACGATCTTTGTCAGGTTGGTCACAATGCACAACAGTAAGCATCAACACATCATTGAGTGAGTGAGTGTGTGTGTGTCTGTGTCCAATGAGCATTTGGTATATGAAGGTTGTTTAAAACGATCTTTGTCAGGTTGGTCACAATGCACAACAGTAAGCATCACCACATCATTGAGTGAGTGAGTGTGTGTCCAATGAGCATTTGGTATATAAAGGTTGTTTAAAACGATCTTTGTCAGATTGGTCACAATGCAGAACAGTAAGCATCAACACATCATTGAGTGAGTGAGTGTGTGTGTGTCTGTGTCCAATGAGCATTTGGTATATGAAGGTTGTTTAAAACGATCTTTGTCAGGTTGGTCACAATGCACAACAGTAAGCATCACCACATCATTGAGTGAGTGAGTGTGTGTCCAATGAGCATTTGGTATATAAAGGTTGTTTAAAACGATCTTTGTCAGGTTGGTCACAATGCACAACAGTGATCATCACCACATCATTGAGTGAGTGAGTGTGTGTGTCTGTGTCCAATGAGCATTTGGTATATAAAGGTTGTTTAAAACGATCTTTGTCAGGTTGGTCACAATGCAAAACAGTAAGCATCACCACATCATTGAGTGAGTGAGTGTGTGTGTGTCTGTGTCCAATGAGCATTTGGTATATGAAGGTTGTTTAAAACGATCTTTGTCAGATTGGTCACAATGCACAACAGTAAGCATAAACACATCATTGAGTGAGTGAGTGTGTGTCCAATGAGCATTTGGTATATAAAGGTTGTTTAAAACGATCTTTGTCAGGTTGGTCACAATGCACAACAGTCATCATCACCACATCATTGAGTGAGTGAGTGTGTGTGTCTGTGTCCAATGAGCATTTGGTATATAAAGGTTGTTTAAAACGATCTTTGTCAGGTTGGTCACAATGCACAACAGTAAGCATCACCACATCATTGAGTGAGTGAGTGTGTGTGTCTGTGTCCAATGAGCATTTGGTATATGAAGGTTGTTTAAAACGATCTTTGTCAGGTTGGTCACAATGCAAAACAGTAAGCATCACCACATCATTGAGTGAAAGAGTGTGTGTGTGTCTGTGTCCAATGAGCATTTGGTATATGAAGGTTGTTTAAAACGATCTTTGTCAGATTGGTCACAATGCACAACAGTAAGCATCACCACATCATTGAGTGAGTGAGTGTGTGTGTGTCTGTGTCCAATGAGCATTTGGTATATGAAGGTTGTTTAAAACGATCTTTGTCAGATTGGTCACAATGCACAACAGTAAGCATCACCACATCATTGAGTGAGTGAGTGTGTGTGTGTCTGTGTCCAATGAGCATTTGGTATATGAAGGTTGTTTAAAACGATCTTTGTCAGGTTGGTCACAATGCACAACAGTAAGCATCACCACATCATTGAGTGAGTGAGTGTGTGTCCAATGAGCATTTGGTATATAAAGGTTGTTTAAAACGATCTTTGTCAGGTTGGTCACAATGCAAAACAGTAAGCATCACCACATCATTGAGTGAGTGAGTGTGTGTCCAATGAGCATTTGGTATATAAAGGTTGTTTAAAACGATCTTTGTCAGGTTGGTCACAATGCACAACAGTCATCATCACCACATCATTGAGTGAGTGAGTGTGTGTGTCTGTGTCCAATGAGCATTTGGTATATAAAGGTTGTTTAAAACGATCTTTGTCAGGTTGGTCACAATGCACAACAGTAAGCATCACCACATCATTGAGTGAGTGAGTGTGTGTGTCTGTGTCCAATGAGCATTTGGTATATGAAGGTTGTTTAAAACGATCTTTGTCAGGTTGGTCACAATTCAAAACAGTAAGCATCACCACATCATTGAGTGAGTGAGTGTGTGTGTCTGTGTCCAATGAGCATTTGGTATATAAAGGTTGTTTAAAACGATCTTTGTCAGGTTGGTCACAATGCACAACAGTAAGCATCACCACATCATTGAGTGAGTGAGTGTGTGTGTGTCTGTGTCCAATGAGCATTTGGTATATGAAAGTTGTTTAAAACGATCTTTGTCAGGTTGGTCACAATGCACAACAGTAAGCATCACCACATCATTGAGTGAGTGAGTGTGTGTCCAATGAGCATTTGGTATATAAAGGTTGTTTAAAACGATCTTTGTCAGGTTGGTCACAATGCACAACAGTAAGCATCACCACATCATTGAGTGAGTGAGTGTGTGTCCAATGAGCATTTGGTATATAAAGGTTGTTTAAAACGATCTTTGTCAGATTGGTCACAATGCACAACAGTAAGCATCACCACATCATTGAGTGAGTGAGTGTGTGTGTCTGTGTCCAATGAGCATTTGGTATATGAAGGTTGTTTAAAACGATCTTTGTCAGATTGGTCACAATGCACAACAGTAAGCATCAACACATCATTGATTGAGTGAGTGAGTGTGTGTGTCTGTGTCCAATGAGCATTTGGTATATGAAGGTTGTTTAAAACTATCTTTGTCAGGTTGGTCACAATGCACAACAGTAAGCATCAACACATCATTGAGTGAGTGAGTGTGTGTGTGTGTCTGTGTCCAATGAGCATTTGGTATATGAAGGTTGTTTAAAACGATCTTTGTCAGATTGGTCACAATGCACAACAGTAAGCATCAACACATCAGTGTGTGTGTGTGTGTGTGTGTGTGTCCAATGAGCATTTGGTATATGAAGGTTGTTTAAAACGATCTTAGTCAGGTTGGTCACAATGCACAACAGTAAGCATCACAACATCATTGAGTGAGTGAGTGTGTGTCCAATGAGCATTTGGTATATGAAGGTTGTTTAAAACGATCTTTGTCAGGTTGGTCACAATACACAACAGTCATCATCACCACATCATTGAGTGAGTGAGTGTGTGTCCAATGAGCATTTGGTATATGAAGGTTGTTTAAAACGATCTTTGTCAGGTTGGTCACAATGCACAACAGTCATCATCACCACATCATTGAGTGAGTGAGTGTGTGTCCAATGAGCATTTGGTATATGAAGGTTGTTTAAAACGATCTTTGTCAGATTGGTCACAATGCACAACAGTAAGCATCAACACATCATTGATTGAGTGAGTGAGTGTGTGTGTCTGTGTCCAATGAGCATTTGGTATATGAAGGTTGTTTAAAACGATCTTTGTCAGGTTGGTCACAATGCACAACAGTCATCATCACCACATCATTGAGTGAGTGAGTGTGTGTGTGTCTGTGTCCAATGAGCATTTGGTATATGAAGGTTGTTTAAAACGATCTTTGTCAGGTTGGTCACAATACACAACAGTCATCATCACCACATCATTGAGTGAGTGAGTGTGTGTCCAATGAGCATTTGGTATATGAAGGTTGTTTAAAACGATCTTTGTCAGGTTGGTCACAATGCACAACAGTCATCATCACCACATCAGTGTGTGTGTGTGTGTGTGTGTGTCTGTGTCCAATGAGCATTTGGTATATGAAGGTTGTTTAAAACGATCTTTGTCAGGTTGGTCACAATGCACAACAGTAAGCATCAACACATCATTTAGTGAGTGAGTGTGTGTCCAATGAGCATTTGGTATATGAAGGTTGTTTAAAACGATCTTTGTCATGTTGTTCACAATGCACAACAGTAAGCATCAACACATCATTGAGTGAGTGAGTGTTTGTGTGTCTGTGTCCAATGAGCATTTGGTATATGAAGGTTGTTTAAAACGATCTTTGTCAGGTTGGTCACAATACACAACAGTCATCATCACCACATCATTGAGTGAATGAGTAAGTCTGTGTCCAATGAGCATTTGGTATATGAAGGTTGTTTAAAACGATCTTTGTCAGGTTGGTCACAATGCACAACAGTCATCATCACCACATCAGTGAGCGAGTGAGTGTGTGTGTGTCTGTGTCCAATGAGCATTTGGTATATGAAGGTTGTTTAAAACGATCTTTGTCAGGTTGGTCACAATGCACAACAGTCATCATCACCACATCAGTGAGCGAGTGAGTGTGTGTGTGTCTGTGTCCAATGAGCATTTGGTATATGAAGGTTGTTTAAAACGATCTTTGTCAGGTTGGTCACAATACACAACAGTCATCATCACCACATCATTGAGTGAGTGAGTGTGTGTCCAATGAGCATTTGGTATATGAAGGTTGTTTAAAACGATCTTTGTCAGGTTGGTCACAATGCACAACAGTCATCATCACCACATCATTGAGTGAGTGAGTGTGTGTCCAATGAGCATTTGGTATATGAAGGTTGTTTAAAACGATCTTTGTCAGGTTGGTCACAATACACAACAGTCATCATCACCACATCATTGAGTGAGTGAGTGTGTGTCCAATGAGCATTTGGTATATGAAGGTTGTTTAAAACGATCTTTGTCAGGTTGGTCACAATGCACAACAGTCATCATCACCACATCAGTGAGTGTGTGTGTGTCTGTGTCCAATGAGCATTTGGTATATGAAGGTTGTTTAAAACGATCTTTGTCAGGTTGGTCACAATGCACAACAGTCATCATCACCACATCATTGTGTGTGTGTGTGTGTGTCCAATGAGCATTTGGTATATGAAGGTTGTTTAAAACGATCTTTGTCAGGTTGTTCACAATGCACAACAGTAATCATCACCACTTCATTGAGTGAGTGAGTGTGTGTGTCTGTGTCCAATGAGCATTTGGTATATGAAGGTTGTTTAAAACGATCTTTGTCAGGTTGGTCACAATGCACAACAGTCATCATCACCACATCATTGAGTGAGTGAGTGTGTGTCCAATGAGCATTTGGTATATAAAGGTTGTTTAAAACGATCTTTGTCAGGTTGGTCACAATGCACAACAGTCATCATCACCACATCATTGAGTGAGTGAGTGTGTGTCCAATGAGCATTTGGTATATGAAGGTTGTTTAAAACGATCTTTGTCAGGTTGGTCACAATGCACAACAGTCATCATCACCACATCATTGAGTGTGTGTGTGTCTGTGTCCAATGAGCATTTGGTATATGAAGGTTGTTTAAAACGATCTTTGTCAGGTTGGTCACAATGCACAACAGTCATCATCACCACATCATTGAGTGAGTGAGTGTGTGTGTGTCTGTGTCCAATGAGCATTTGGTATATAAAGGTTGTTTAAAACGATCTTTGTCAGGTTGGTCACAATGCACAACAGTCTTCATCACCACATCAGTGTGTGTGTGTGTGTGTCCAATGAGCATTTGGTATATAAAAGTTGTTTAAAACGATCTTTGTCAGGTTGGTCACAATGCACAACAGTAATCATCACCACATCAGTGTGTGTGTGTGTGTGTGTCCAATGAGCATTTGGTATATAAAGGTTGTTTAAAACGATCTTTGTCAGGTTGGTCACAATGCACAACAGTAAGCATCACCACATCATTGAGTGAGTGAGTGTGTGTCCAATGAGCATTTGGTATATAAAGGTTGTTTAAAACGATCTTTGTCAGGTTGGTCACAATACACAACAGTCATCATCACCACATCATTGAGTGAGTGAGTGTGTGTCCAATGAGCATTTGGTATATAAAGGTTGTTTAAAACGATCTTTGTCAGGTTGGTCACAATGCACAACAGTCATCATCACCACATCATTGAGTGAGTGAGTGTGTGTGTCTGTGTCCAATGAGCATTTGGTATATGAAGGTTGTTTAAAACGATCTTTGTCAGATTGGTCACAATGCACAACAGTAAGCATCAACACATCATTGATTGAGTGAGTGAGTGTGTGTGTCTGTGTCCAATGAGCATTTGGTATATGAAGGTTGTTTAAAACGATCTTTGTCAGGTTGGTCACATTGCACAACAGTAAGCATCAACACATCAGTGAGTGAGTGAGTGTGTGTGTGTCTGTGTCCAATGAGCATTTGGTATATGAAGGTTGTTTAAAACGATCTTTGTCAGGTTGGTCACAATGCACAACAGTAAGCATCACCACATCATTGAGTGAGTGAGTGTGTGTCCAATGAGCATTTGGTATATAAAGGTTGTTTAAAACGATCTTTGTCAGATTGGTCACAATGCAGAACAGTAAGCATCAACACATCATTGAGTGAGTGAGTGTGTGTGTGTCTGTGTCCAATGAGCATTTGGTATATGAAGGTTGTTTAAAACGATCTTTGTCAGGTTGGTCACAATGCACAACAGTAAGCATCACCACATCATTGAATGAGTGAGTGTGTGTCCAATGAGCATTTGGTATATAAAGGTTGTTTAAAACGATCTTTGTCAGGTTGGTCACAATGCACAACAGTGATCATCACCACATCATTGAGTGAGTGAGTGTGTGTGTCTGTGTCCAATGAGCATTTGGTATATAAAGGTTGTTTAAAACGATCTTTGTCAGGTTGGTCACAATGCACAACAGTAAGCATCACCACATCATTGAGTGAGTGAGTGTGTGTGTCTGTGTCCAATGAGCATTTGGTATATGAAGGTTGTTTAAAACGATCTTTGTCAGGTTGGTCACAATGCAAAACAGTAAGCATCACCACATCATTGAGTGAGTGAGTGTGTGTGTGTCTGTGTCCAATGAGCATTTGGTATATGAAGGTTGTTTAAAACGATCTTTGTCAGATTGGTCACAATGCACAACAGTAAGCATAAACACATCATTGAGTGAGTGAGTGTGTGTCCAATGAGCATTTGGTATATAAAGGTTGTTTAAAACGATCTTTGTCAGGTTGGTCACAATGCACAACAGTCATCATCACCACATCATTGAGTGAGTGAGTGTGTGTGTGTGTGTCCAATGATCATTTGGTATATAAAGGTTGTTTAAAACGATCTTTGTCAGGTTGGTTACAATGCATAACAGTAAGCATCACCACATCATTGAGTGAGTGAGTGTGTGTGTCTGTGTCCAATGAGCATTTGGTATATGAAGGTTGTTTAAAACGATCTTTGTCAGGTTGGTCACAATGCAAAACAGTAAGCATCACCACATCATTGAGTGAAAGAGTGTGTGTGTGTCTGTGTCCAATGAGCATTTGGTATATGAAGGTTGTTTAAAACGATCTTTGTCAGATTGGTCACAATGCACAACAGTAATCATCACCACATCATTGAGTGAGTGTGTGTGTGTGTGTGTGTGTCCAATGAGCATTTGGTATATGAAGGTTGTTTAAAACGATCTTTGTCAGGTTGGTCACAATGCACAACAGTAATCATCACCACATCATTGAGTGAGTGAGTGTGTGTGTGTCTGTGTCCAATGAGCATTTGGTATATGAAGGTTGTTTAAAACGATCTTTGTCAGGTTGGTCACAATGCACAACAGTAATCATCACCACATCAGTGTGTGAGTGTGTGTGTGTCCAATGAGCATTTGGTATATAAAGGTTGTTTAAAACGATCTTTGTCAGGTTGGTCACAATGCACAACAGTAAGCATCACCACATCATTGAGTGAGTGAGTGTGTGTCTTATGAGCATTTGGTATATAAAGGTTGTTTAAAACGATCTTTGTCAGGTTGGTCACAATGCACAACAGTCATCATCACCACATCATTGAGTGAGTGTGTGTGTGTGTGTGTGTCCAATGAGCATTTGGTATATAAAGGTTGTTTAAAACGATCTTTGTCAGGTTGGTCACAATGCACAACAGTAAGCATCACCACATCATTGAGTGAGTGAGTGTGTGTGTGTGTGTCCAATGAGCATTTGGTATATGAAGGTTGTTTAAAACGATCTTTGTCAGGTTGGTCACAATGCACAACAGTAAGCATCACCACATCATTGAGTGAGTGAGTGTGTGTGTCTGTGTCCAATGAGCATTTGGTATATAAAGGTTGTTTAAAACGATCTTTGTCAGGTTGGTCACAATGCACAACAGTAATCATCACCACATCATTGAGTGAGTGAGTGTGTGTGTGTCTGTGTCCAATGAGCATTTGGTATATGAAAGTTGTTTAAAACGATCTTTGTCAGGTTGGTCACAATGCACAACAGTAAGCATCACCACATCATTGAGTGAGTGAGTGTGTGTCCAATGAGCATTTGGTATATAAAGGTTGTTTAAAACGATCTTTGTCAGGTTGGTCACAATGCACAACAGTAAGCATCACCACATCATTGAGTGAGTGAGTGTGTGTCCAATGAGCATTTGGTATATAAAGGTTGTTTAAAACGATCTTTGTCAGGTTGGTCACAATGCACAACAGTAAGCATCACCACATCATTGAGTGAGTGAGTCTGTGTGTGTGTGTCTGTGTCCAATGAGCATTTGGTATATGAAGGTTGTTTAAAACGATCTTTGTCAGGTTGGTCACAATGCACAACAGTAAGCATCACCACATCAGTGTGTGAGTGAGTGTGTGTCCAATGAGCATTTGGTATATGAAGGTTGTTTAAAACGATCTTTGTCAGGTTGGTCACAATGCACAACAGTCATCATCACCACATCATTGAGTGAGTGAGTGTGTGTGTCTGTGTCCAATGAGCATTTGGTATATGAAGGTTGTTTAAAACGATCTTTGTCAGGTTGGTCACAATGCACAACAGTAAGCATCACCACATCATTGAGTGAGTGAGTGTGTGTGTCTGTGTCCAATGAGCATTTGGTATATGAAGGTTGTTTAAAACGATCTTTGTCAGGTTGGTCACAATGCACAACAGTAAGCATCACCACATCATTGAGTGAGTGAGTGTGTGTGTGTGTGTCTGTGTCCAATGAGCATTTGGTATATGAAGGTTGTTTAAAACGATCTTTGTCAGGTTGGTCACAATGCACAACAGTCATCATCACCACATCATTGAGTGAGTGAGTGTGTGTCCAATGAGCATTTGGTATATAAAGGTTGTTTAAAACGATCTTTGTCAGGTTGGTCACAATGCACAACAGTCATCATCACCACATCATTGAGTGAGTGAGTGTGTGTGTGTGTCCAATGAGCATTTGGTATATGAAGGTTGTTTAAAACGATCTTTGTCAGGATGGTCACAATACACAACAGTCATCATCACCACATCATTGAGTGAGTGTGTGTGTGTGTGTGTGTCCAATGAGCATTTGGTATATGAAGGTTGTTTAAAACGATCTTTGTCAGGTTGGTCACAATGCACAACAGTAAGCATCACCACATCATTGAGTGAGTGTGTGTGTGTGTGTGTGTCCAATGAGCATTTGGTATATGAAGGTTGTTTAAAACGATCTTTGTCAGGATGGTCACAATACACAACAGTCATCATCACCACATCAGTGTGTGAGTGAGTGTGTGTGTGTGTGTCCAATGAGCATTTGGTATATGAAGGTTGTTTAAAACGATCTTTGTCAGGTTGGTCACAATGCACAACAGTAAGCATCACCACATCATTGAGTGAGTGAGTGTGTGTGTGTCTGTGTCCAATGAGCATTTGGTATATGAAGGTTGTTTAAAACGATCTTTGTCAGGTTGGTCACAATGCACAACAGTAAGCATCACCACATCATTGAGTGAGTGAGTGGGTGTCCAATGAGCATTTGGTACATAAAGGTTGTTTAAAACGATCTTTGTCAGGTTGGTCACAATGCACAACAGTCATCATCACCACATCATTGAGTGAGTGAGTGTGTGTCCAATGAGCATTTGGTATATAAAGGTTGTTTAAAACGATCTTTGTCAGGTTTGTCAAATTACACAACAGTCATCATCACCACATCAGTGTGTGTGTGTGTGTGTGTGTCCAATGAGCATTTGGTATATGAAAGTTGTTTAAAAAGATCTTTGTCAGATTGGTCACATTGCACAACAGTAAGCATCACCACATCATTGAGTGTGTGTGTGTGTGTCCAATGAGCATTTGGTATATGAAGGTTGTTTAAAACGATCTTTGTCATGTTGTTCACAATGCACAATAGTAAGCATCAACTCATCATTGAGTGAGTGAGTGTGTGTGTGTGTGTGTCCAATGAGCATTTGGTATATGAAGGTTGTTTAAAACGATCTTTGTCAGGTTGGTCACAATGCACAACAGTAAGCATCACCACATCATTGAGTGAGTGAGTGGGTGTCCAATGAGCATTTGGTATATAAAGGTTGTTTAAAACGATCTTTGTCAGGTTGGTCACAATGCACAACAGTCATCATCACCACATCATTGAGTGAGTGAGTGTGTGTGTCTGTGTCCAATGAGCATTTGGTATATAAAGGTTGTTTAAAACGATCTTTGTCAGGTTTGTCACAATACACAACAGTCATCATCACCACATCAGTGTGTGTGTGTGTGTGTGTGTGTGTGTCCAATGAGCATTTGGTATATGAAGGTTGTTTAAAACGATCTTTGTCAGATTGGTCACAATGCACAACAGTAAGCATCACCACATCATTGAGTGAGTGAGTGTGTGTGTGTCTGTGTCCAATGAGCATTTGGTATATGAAGGTTGTTTAAAACGATCTTTGTCAGGTTGGTCACAATGCACAACAGTAAGCATCACCACATCATTGAGTGAGTGAGTGTGTGTCCAATGAGCATTTGGTATATAAAGGTTGTTTAAAACGATCTTTGTCAGGTTGGTCAAAATGCAAAACAGTCATCATCACCACATCATTGAGTGAGTGAGTCTGTGTCCAATGAGCATTTGGTATATAAAGGTTGTTTAAAACGATCTTTGTCAGGTTGGTCACAATGCACAACAGTGATCATCACCACATCAGTGTGTGTGTGTGTGTCTGTGTCCAATGAGCATTTGGTATATGAAAGTTGTTTAAAACGATCTTTGTCAGATTGGTCACATTGCACAACAGTAAGAATCACCACATCATTGAGTGTGTGTGTGTGTGTCCAATGAGCATTTGGTATATGAAGGTTGTTTAAAACGATCTTTGTCATGTTGTTCACAATGCACAATAGTAAGCATCAACTCATCATTGAGTGAGTGAGTGTGTGTGTGTCTGTGTCCAATGAGCATTTGGTATATAAAGGTTGTTTAAAACGATCTTTGTCAGGTTGGTCACAATGCACAACAGTCATCATCACCACATCATTGAGTGAGTGAGTGTGTGTCCAATGAGCATTTGGTATATGAAGGTTGTTTAAAACGATCTTTGTCAGGTTGGTCACAATGCACAACAGTAATCATCACCACATCAGTGTGTGTGTGTGTGTGTGTGTGTCTGTGTCCAATGAGCATTTGGTATATGAAGGTTGTTTAAAACGATCTTTGTCAGGTTGGTCACAATGCACAACAGTCATCATCACCACATCATTGAGTGAGTGAGTGTGTGTGTGTCTGTGTCCAATGAGCATTTGGTATATGAAGGTTGTTTAAAACGATCTTTGTCAGGTTGGTCACAATGCACAACAGTAAGCATCACCACATCATTGAGTGAGTGAGTGTGTGTCCAATGAGCATTTGGTATATGAAGGTTGTTTAAAACGATCTTTGTCAGGTTGGTCACAATACACAACAGTCATCATCACCACATCATTGAGTGAGTGAGTGTGTGTGTGTCCAATGAGCATTTGGTATATAAAGGTTGTTTAAAACGATCTTTGTCAGGTTGGTCACAATGCACAACAGTCATCATCACCACATCAGTGTGTGTGTGTGTGTCTGTGTCCAATGAGCATTTGGTATATGAAGGTTGTTTAAAACGATCTTTGTCAGGTTGGTCACAATGCACAACAGTAAGCATCACCACATCAGTGAGTGTGTGTGTGTGTGTGTCCAATGAGCATTTGGTATATGAAGGTTGTTTAAAACGATCTTTGTCAGGTTGGTCACAATGCACAACAGTAAGCATCACCACATCATTGAGTGAGTGAGTGTGTGTGTGTCTGTGTCCAATGAGCATTTGGTATATGAAGGTTGTTTAAAACGATCTTTGTCAGGTTGGTCACAATGCACAACAGTAAGCATCACCACATCATTGAGTGAGTGAGTGTGTGTGTGTCCAATGAGCATTTGGTATATGAAGGTTGTTTAAAACGATCTTTGTCAGGTTGGTCACAATGCACAACAGTCATCATCACCACATCATTGAGTGAGTGAGTGTGTGTCCAATGAGCATTTGGTATATAAAGGTTGTTTAAAACGATCTTTGTCAGGTTGGTCACAATGCACAACAGTCATCATCACCACATCATTGAGTGTGTGTGTGTCTGTGTCCAATGAGCATTTGGTATATAAAGGTTGTTTAAAACGATCTTTGTCAGGTTGGTCACAATGCACAACAGTCTTCATCACCACATCAGTGTGTGTGTGTGTGTCCAATGAGCATTTGGTATATGAAGGTTGTTTAAAACGATCTTTGTCAGGTTGGTCACAATACACAACAGTCATCATCACCACATCAGTGTGTGTGTGTGTGTGTCCAATGAGCATTTGGTATATGAAGGTTGTTTAAAACGATCTTTGTCAGGTTGGTCACAATGCACAACAGTAAGCATCACCACATCATTGAGTGAGTGAGTGTGTGTGTGTGTCCAATGAGCATTTGGTATATGAAGGTTGTTTAAAACGATCTTTGTCAGGTTGGTCACAATGCACAACAGTAAGCATCACCACATCATTGAGTGAGTGAGTGTGTGTGTGTGTGTGTCCAATGAGCATTTGGTATATGAAGGTTGTTTAAAACGATCTTTGTCAGGTTGGTCACAATGCACAACAGTCATCATCACCACATCATTGAGTGAGTGAGTGTGTGTGTCTGTGTCCAATGAGCATTTGGTATATGAAGGTTGTTTAAAACGATCTTTGTCAGGTTGGTCACAATGCACAACAGTTAGCATCACCACATCATTGAGTGAGTGTGTGTGTGTGTGTCTGTGTCCAATGAGCATTTGGTATATGAAGGTTGTTTAAAACGATCTTTGTCAGGTTGGTCACAATGCACAACAGTAAGCATCACCACATCATTGAGTGAGTGAGTGTGTGTGTGTGTGTCCAATGAGCATTTGGTATATGAAGGTTGTTTAAAACGATCTTTGTCAGGTTGGTCACAATGCACAACAGTAAGCATCACCACATCATTGAGTGAGTGTGTGTGTGTGTGTTGTCCAATGAGCATTTGGTATATGAAGGTTGTTTAAAACGATCTTTGTCAGGTTGGTCACAATGCACAACAGTCATCACCACCACATCAGTGTGTGTGTGTGTGTGTGTCCAATGAGCATTTGGTATATGAAGGTTGTTTAAAACGATCTTTGTCAGGTTGGTCACAATACACAACAGTAATCATCACCACATCAGTGTGTGTGTGTGTGTGTGTCCAATGAGCATTTGGTATATGAAGGTTGTTTAAAACGATCTTTGTCAGGTTGGTCACAATGCACAACAGTCATCATCACCACATCATTGTGTGTGTGTGTGTGTGTGTGTCCAATGAGCATTTGGTATATGAAGGTTGTTTAAAACGATCTTTGTCAGGTTGGTCACAATGCACAACAGTAAGCATCACCACATCATTGAGTGAGTGAGTGTGTGTGTGTGTGTCCAATGAGCATTTGGTATATGAAGGTTGTTTAAAACGATCTTTGTCAGGTTGTTCACAATGCACAACAGTAAGCATCACCACATCATTGAGTGAGTGTGTGTGTGTGTCCAATGAGCATTTGGTATATGAAGGTTGTTTAAAACGATCTTTGTCAGGTTGGTCACAATGCACAACAGTAAGCATCACCACATCATTGAGTGAGTGAGTGTGTGTGTGTGTGTGTCCAATGAGCATTTGGTATATGAAGGTTGTTTAAAACGATCTTTGTCAGGTTGGTCACAATGCACAACAGTCATCATCACCACATCATTGAGTGTGTGTGTGTGTGTGTCCAATGAGCATTTGGTATATGAAGGTTGTTTAAAACGATCTTTGTCAGGTTGGTCACAATGCACAACAGTCATCATCACCACATCATTGAGTGTGTGAGTGTGTGTCCAATGAGCATTTGGTATATGAAGGTTGTTTAAAACGATCTTTGTCAGGTTGGTCACAATGCACAACAGTCATCATCACCACATCAGTGTGTGTGTGTGTGTGTGTCCAATGAGCATTTGGTATATGAAGGTTGTTTAAAACGATCTTTGTCAGGTTGGTCACAATGCACAACAGTCATCATCACCACATCAGTGTGTGTGTGTGTGTGTCCAATGAGCATTTGGTATATGAAGGTTGTTTAAAACGATCTTTGTCAGGTTGGTCACAATGCACAACAGTCATCATCACCACATCAGTTTGTGTGTGTGTGTGTGTGTCCAATGAGCATTTGGTATATGAAGGTTGTTTAAAACGATCTTTGTCAGGTTGGTCACAATGCACAACAGTAATCATCACCACATCATTGTGAGTGAGTGTGTGTGTGTCTGTGTCCAATGAGCATTTGGTATATGAAGGTTGTTTAAAACGATCTTTGTCAGGTTGGTCACAATGCACAACAGTAAGCATCACCCACATCATTGAGTGAGTGAGTGTGTGTGTGTGTGGTGTCCAATGAGCATTTGGTATATGAAGGTTGTTTAAAACGATCTTTGTCAGGTTGGTCACAATGCACAACAGTAAGCATCACCACATCATTGAGTGAGTGAGTGTGTGTGTGTGTGTGTCCAATGAGCATTTGGTATATGAAGGTTGTTTAAAACGATCTTTGTCAGGTTGGTCACAATGCACAACAGTAAGCATCACCACATCATTGAGTGAGTGAGTGTGTGTGTGTCTGTGTCCAATGAGCATTTGGTATATGAAGGTTGTTTAAAACGATCTTTGTCAGGTTGGTCACAATGCACAACAGTCATCATCACCACATCAGTGTGTGAGTGTGTGTGTGTCCAATGAGCATTTGGTATATGAAGGTTGTTTAAAACGATCTTTGTCAGGTTGGTCACAATGCACAACAGTAAGCATCACCACATCATTGAGTGAGTGAGTGTGTGTGTGTGTGTCCAATGAGCATTTGGTATATGAAGGTTGTTTAAAACGATCTTTGTCAGGTTGGTCACAATGCACAACAGTAATCATCACCACATCAGTGTGTGAGTGTGTGTGTGTCCAATGAGCATTTGGTATATGAAGGTTGTTTAAAACGATCTTTGTCAGGTTGGTCACAATGCACAACAGTCATCATCACCACATCATTGAGTGAGTGAGTGTGTGTGTGTTTCCAATGAGCATTTGGTATATAAAGGTTGTTTAAAACGATCTTTGTCAGGTTGGTCACAATGCACAACAGTAATCATCACCACATCATTGAGTGAGTGTGTGTGTGTGTGTCCAATGAGCATTTGGTATATGAAGGTTGTTTAAAACGATCTTTGTCAGGTTGGTCACAATGCACAACAGTAATCATCACCACATCAGTGTGTGTGTGTGTGTGTGTCCAATGAGCATTTGGTATATGAAGGTTGTTTAAAACGATCTTTGTCAGGTTGGTCACAATGCACAACAGTAATCATCACCACATCATTGAGTGAGTGTGTGTGTGTGTCCAATGAGCATTTGGTATATAAAGGTTGTTTAAAACGATCTTTGTCAGGTTGGTCACAATGCACAATACTCTTCATCACCACATCAGTGAGTGAGTGAGTGTGTGTGTGTTTCCAATGAGCATTTGGTATATGAAGGTTGTTTAAAACGATCTTTGTCAGGTTGGTCACAATGCACAACAGTCATCATCACCACATCATTGAGTGAGTGTGTGTGTGTGTGTGTGTGTCCAATGAGCATTTGGTATATGAAGGTTGTTTAAAACGATCTTTGTCAGGTTGGTCACAATGCACAACAGTCATCATCACCACATCATTGAGTGAGTGTGTGTGTGTCTGTGTCCAATGAGCATTTGGTATATGAAGGTTGTTTAAAACGATCTTTGTCAGGTTGGTCACAATGCACAACAGTCATCATCACCACATCAGTGTGTGTGTGTGTGTGTGTCCAATGAGCATTTGGTATATGAAGGTTGTTTAAAACGATCTTTGTCAGGATGGTCACAATACACAACAGTAATCATCACCACATCATTGAGTGAGTGAGTGTGTGTGTGTCCAATGAGCATTTGGTATATGAAGGTTGTTTAAAACGATCTTTGTCAGGTTGGTCACAATGCACAACAGTCATCATCACCACATCATTGAGTGAGTGAGTGTGTGTGTGTGTGTCCAATGAGCATTTGGTATATGAAGGTTGTTTAAAACGATCTTTGTCAGGTTGGTCACAATGCACAACAGTAATCATCACCACATCATTGAGTGAGTGAGTGTGTGTGTGTCCAATGAGCATTTGGTATATGAAGGTTGTTTAAAACGATCTTTGTCAGGATGGTCACAATACACAACAGTAATCATCACCACATCATTGAGTGAGTGAGTGTGTGTGTGTCCAATGAGCATTTGGTATATGAAGGTTGTTTAAAACGATCTTTGTCAGGTTGGTCACAATGCACAACAGTAATCATCACCACATCAGTGAGTGTGTGTGTGTGTGTGTCCAATGAGCATTTGGTATATGAAGGTTGTTTAAAACGATCTTTGTCAGGTTGGTCACAATGCACAACAGTAATCATCACCACATCATTGAGTGAGTGAGTGTGTGTGTGTCCAATGAGCATTTGGTATATGAAGGTTGTTTAAAACGATCTTTGTCAGGTTGGTCACAATGCACAACAGTCTTCATCACCACATCAGTGTGTGAGTGTGTGTGTGTCTGTGTCCAATGAGCATTTGGTATATGAAGGTTGTTTAAAACGATCTTTGTCAGGTTGGTCACAATGCACAACAGTAATCATCACCACATCATTGAGTGAGTGAGTGTGTGTGTGTGTGTGTCCAATGAGCATTTGGTATATGAAGGTTGTTTAAAACGATCTTTGTCAGGATGGTCACAATACACAACAGTCATCATCACCACATCAGTGTGTGAGTGTGTGTGTGTCCAATGAGCATTTGGTATATGAAGGTTGTTTAAAACGATCTTTGTCAGGTTGGTCACAATGCACAACAGTCATCATCACCACATCATTGAGTGAGTGAGTGTGTGTGTGTCCAATGAGCATTTGGTATATGAAGGTTGTTTAAAACGATCTTTGTCAGGTTGGTCACAATGCACAACAGTCATCATCACCACATCATTGAGTGAGTGTGTGTGTGTCCAATGAGCATTTGGTATATGAAGGTTGTTTAAAACGATCTTTGTCAGGTTGGTCACAATACACAACAGTCATCATCACCACATCAGTGTGTGTGTGTGTGTGTCCAATGAGCATTTGGTATATGAAGGTTGTTTAAAACGATCTTTGTCAGGTTGGTCACAATACACAACAGTAATCATCACCACATCATTGAGTGAGTGAGTGTGTGTGTGTGTGTGCCAATGAGCATTTGGTATATGAAGGTTGTTTAAAACGATCTTTGTCAGGTTGGTCACAATGCACAACAGTCATCATCACCACATCATTGAGTGAGTGAGTGTGTGTGTCTGTGTCCAATGAGCATTTGGTATATGAAGGTTGTTTAAAACGATCTTTGTCAGGTTGGTCACAATGCACAACAGTAAGCATCAACACATCATTGAGTGAGTGTGTGTGTGTGTGTCTGTGTCCAATGAGCATTTGGTATATGAAGGTTGTTTAAAACGATCTTTGTCAGGTTGGTCACAATGCACAACAGTAAGCATCACCACATCATTGAGTGAGTGAGTGTGTGTGTCTGTGTCCAATGAGCATTTGGTATATGAAGGTTGTTTAAAACGATCTTTGTCAGGTTGGTCACAATGCACAACAGTAATCATCACCACATCATTGAGTGAGTGTGTGTGTGTGTGTGTGTCCAATGAGCATTTGGTATATGAAGGTTGTTTAAAACGATCTTTGTCAGGTTGGTCACAATACACAACAGTCATCATCACCACATCAGTGTGTGTGTGTGTGTGTCCAATGAGCATTTGGTATATAAAGGTTGTTTAAAACGATCTTTGTCAGGTTGGTCACAATGCACAACAGTCATCATCACCACATCATTGAGTGAGTGAGTGTGTGTGTGTCTGTGTCCAATGAGCATTTGGTATATGAAGGTTGTTTAAAACGATCTTTGTCAGGTTGGTCACAATGCACAACAGTCATCATCACCACATCAGTGTGTGTGTGTGTGTGTCCAATGAGCATTTGGTATATAAAGGTTGTTTAAAACGATCTTTGTCAGGTTGGTCACAATGCACAACAGTCATCATCACCACATCATTGAGTGAGTGAGTGTGTGTCCAATGAGCATTTGGTATATGAAGGTTGTTTAAAACGATCTTTGTCAGGTTGTTCACAAAGCACAACAGTCATCATCACCACATCATTGAGTGAGTGAGTGTGTGTCCAATGAGCATTTGGTATATGAAGGTTGTTTAAAACGATCTTTGTCAGGTTGGTCACAATGCACAACAGTCATCATCACCACATCATTGAGTGAGTGAGTGTGTGTCCAATGAGCATTTGGTATATAAAGGTTGTTTAAAACGATCTTTGTCAGGTTGGTCACAATGCACAACAGTCTTCATCACCACATCATTGAGTGAGTGAGTGTGTGTCCAATGAGCATTTGGTATATAAAGGTTGTTTAAAACGATCTTTGTCAGGTTGGTCACAATGCACAACAGTAAGCATCACCACATCATTGAGTGAGTGAGTGTGTGTGTGTCTGTGTCCAATGAGCATTTGGTATATAAAGGTTGTTTAAAACGATCTTTGTCAGGTTGGTCACAATGCACAACAGTAATCATCACCACATCATTGAGTGAGTGAGTGTGTGTGTGTCTGTGTCCAATGAGCATTTGGTATATGAAGGTTGTTTAAAACGATCTTTGTCAGGTTGGTCACAATGCACAACAGTCATCATCACCACATCAGTGTGTGTGTGTGTGTGTCCAATGAGCATTTGGTATATAAAGGTTGTTTAAAACGATCTTTGTCAGGTTGGTCACAATGCACAACAGTAAGCATCAACACATCATTGAGTGAGTGAGTGTGTCTGTGTCCAATGAGCATTTGGTATATAAAGGTTGTTTAAAACGATCTTTGTCAGGTTGGTCACAATGCACAACAGTAATCATCACCACATCAGTGTGTGTGTGTGTGTGTGTCCAATGAGCATTTAGTATATAAAGGTTCTTTAAAACGATCTTTGTCAGGTTGGTCACAATGCACAACAGTCATCATCACCACATCATTGAGTGAGTGAGTGTGTGTCCAATGAGCATTTGGTATATAAAGGTTCTTTAAAACAATCTTGGTCAGGTTGGTCACAATGCACAACAGTCATCATCACCACATCATTGAGTGAGTGAGTGTGTGTCCAATGAGCATTTGGTATATAAAGGTTGTTTAAAACGATCTTTGTCAGGTTGGTCACAATGCACAACAGTCTTCATCACCACATCAGTGTGTGTGTGTCTGTGTCCAATGAGCATTTGGTATATGAAGGTTGTTTAAAACGATCTTTGTCAGGTTGGTCACAATGCACAACAGTAATCATCACCACATCATTGAGTGAGTGAGTGTGTGTCCAATGAGCATTTGGTATATAAAGGTTGTTTAAAACGATCTTTGTCAGGTTGGTCACAATGCACAACAGTCATCATCACCACATCATTGAGTGAGTGAGTGTGTGTGTCTGTGTCCAATGAGCATTTGGTATATGAAGGTTGTTTAAAACGATCTTTGTCAGGTTGGTCACAATGCACAACAGTAAGCATCAACACATCATTGAATGAGTGTGTGTGTGTGTCTGTGTCCAATGAGCATTTGGTATATAAAGGTTGTTTAAAACGATCTTTGTCAGGTTGGTCACAATGCACAACAGTAATCATCACCACATCATTGAGTGAGTGAGTGTGTGTGTGTGTGTCCAATGAGCATTTGGTATATGAAGGTTGTTTAAAACGATCTTTGTCAGATTGGTCACAATGCACAACAGTAAGCATCAACACATCATTGATTGAGTGTGTGTGTGTGTGTCTGTGTCCAATGAGCATTTGGTATATGAAGGTTGTTTAAAACGATCTTTGTCAGGTTGGTCACAATGCACAACAGTAATCATCACCACATCAGTGTGTGAGTGTGTGTGTGTCCAATGAGCATTTAGTATTTAAAAGTTGTTTAAAACGATCTTTGTCAGGTTGGTCACAATGCACAACAGTCATCATCACCACATCATTGAGTGAGTGAGTGTGTGTCCAATGAGCATTTGGTATATGAAGGTTGTTTAAAACGATCTTTGTCAGGTTGGTCACAATGCACAACAGTCATCATCACCACATCATTGAGTGAGTGTGTGTGTGTCCAATGAGCATTTGGTATATGAAGGTTGTTTAAAACGATCTTTGTCAGGTTGTTCACAAAGCACAACAGTCATCATCACCACATCATTGAGTGAGTGAGTGTGTGTCCAATGAGCATTTGGTATATGAAGGTTGTTTAAAACGATCTTTGTCAGGTTGTTCACAATGCACAACAGTCATCATCACCACATCAACACTTTGGACTGTCATTTCATTTCACTTTGGCAAATCATAGTAGCCCTGAATATATCCACTTTTAACTTCACAATTTCATAGATGTACGTCAGATCTTTGAAATTAAATATATAATAGAACGTGGGTCAATGTCAAAAACAACAAAACACCAAGGTAAACATTGAGGAAACTCTTTGGACAACGTGGATCTTATTATCACACATCCAACACCCAATTTAGAGAGTGGATCTTTTATTTCATACGCAAATTAACAATTTTGGACAACATTTGCACTACAAATGTCAACATCGAATCAAAATGTCACCTAATCATACTTGACCCTATACAGTTTTGACCAAAAACACACACTGCTCTCCCAAAGTCAACTCACAGTGAGTGGGGGAATACAAAAAGATTGTAGAGCATTAGAAAACGGGTGCAAAAGGTGGTAGAGCATGATGAATTACGTTCATGGGATCGGTATCTACTGAATAGACACTTTAATTGATAAAAATGATCAAATCCTCGACCAATAGGATTCAAAAAACGAAAACACACATAGTTATGAGTTGCGGCACTGATTGGAACAGTTGCGGCAGTCATAGGAACAGTTGCCGCACTCATAGGAACAGTTGCGGCACTCATAGGAACAGTTGCGGCAGTCATAAGAACAGTTGCGGCACTCATTGGAACAGTTGCGGGACTCATTGGAACAGTTGCGGCACAGACAGTCAACACTCAGTGAGTGGGGAATACAAAAAGATTGTAGAGCATTAGAAAACGGGTGCAAAAGTCGGTATCGGCATTGGAAATAGGATGAATCTAACCTATTTCCATAGGCGAGATAAGCTTGGTCATCAAAATATCCGATACATTTGGCTGCGGCAATGGAAATATAAGACAAAGACATAAGTTAATCCTGCAGACGGACAGACATCCTACAGTTGTCTTTGCACCAACGAGATTGCGCTGCGGAAAGACTTATGCGAAAACCTGATAGAATGAATCTAACCTATTTCTATGTACGAGATAAGCTTGGTCATCACATAGCCGATACTTTTGGTATCGGCCATAGCCGATACTTTTGGTATCGGCCATAGCCGATACATTTGGTATCGGCATTGGAAATAGGATTAATCTAACCTATTTCCATAGCCGAGATAAGCTTGGTGATCACATAGACGATACTTTTGGTATCCCAAGCTTATCTCGCCTATGGAAATAGGTTAGATTCATCCTATTTCCAATGCCGATACCAAATGTATCGGATGTTTGATGAACAAGTTTATCTCGTACATGGAAATAGGTTAGATTCATCTTATTTCAATTGCCGCAGCCAAATGTATCGGATATTTTGATGAACAAGCTTATCTCGCAAATAGAAATAGGTTAGATTCATCCTATTTCCATTGCCGCAACCAAATGTATTGGCTGTTTGATAACCAAGCTTATCTCGTACATGGAATTAGGTTAGATTCATCTTATTTCCATTGCCGCAACCAAATGTATCGGATGTTTGATGAACAAGTTTATCTCGTACATGGAAATAGGTTAGATTCATCCTATTTCCATTGCCGCAACCAAATGTATCGGATGTTTGATGAACAAGTTTATCTCGTACATGGAAATAGGTTAGATTCATCCTATTTCCATTGCCGCAACCAAATGTATCGGCTGTTTGATGAACAAGCTTATCTCGTACATGGAAATAGGTTAGATTCATCCTATTTCCAATGCCGATACCAAAAGTATCGGCTATGTGATGACCAAGCTTATCTCGGCTATGGAAATAGGTTAGATTCATCCTATTTCCATTGATGCAACCAAAATTATCAGCTGTTTGATGAACAAGCTTATCTCGTACATGGAAATAGGTTAGATTCATCCTATTTCCATTGATGCAAGATGAACAAGTTTATCTCGTACATGGAAATAGGTCAGATTTAGCCTATTTCCAATGCCGATACTAAAAGTATCGGCTATGTGATGAACAAGCTTATCTATTCAATGGAAATAGGTTAGATTCATCCTATTTCCTTTGCCGCAGCCAAATGTATCGGATATTTTGATGAACAAGCTTATCTCGCTAATAGAAATAGGTTAGATTCATCCTATTTCCATTGCCGCAACCAAATGTATCGGATGTTTGATGACCAAGCTTATCTCGTACATGGAAATAGGTTAGATTCATCCTATTTCCATTGCCGCAACCAAATGTATCGGCTGTTTGATGACCAAGCTTATCTCGGCTATGGAAATAGGTTAGATTCATCCTATTTCCAATGCCGATACCAAAAGTATCGTCTATGTGATCACCAAGCTTATCTCGGCTATGGAAATAGGTTAGATTCATCCTATTTCCATTGATGCAACCAAAATTATCAGCTGTTTGATGAACAAGCTTATCTCGTACATGGAAATAGGTTAGATTCATCCTATTTCCAATGCCGATACCAAATGTATCGGCTATGGCCGATACCAAAAGTATCGGCTATGTGATGACCAAGCTTATCTTGTCTATGGAAATAGGTTAGATTCATCCTATTTCCAATGCCGATACCAAATGTATCGGCTATGGCCGATACCAAAAGTATCGGCTATGTGATGACCAAGCTTATCTCGCCTATGGCAATAGGTTAGATTCATCCTATTTCCATTGCCGAAACCAAATGTATCGGATGTTTGATGAACAAGTTTATCTCGTACATGGAAATAGGTTAGATTCATCTTATTTCCATTGCCGCTGCCAAAAGTATCGGCTATGTGATGAACAAACTTATCTCGGCAATGGAAATAGGTTAGATTCATCCTATTTCCATTGATGCAACCAAAAGTATCGGCTATGTGATGACCAAGCTTATCTCGGCTATGGAAATAGGTTAGATTCATCCTATTTCCATTGATGCAACCAAATGTATCGGCTGTTTGATGAACAAGCTTATCTCGTACATGGAAATAGGTTAGATTCATCCTATTTCCATTGATGCAACCAAATGTATCGGCTGTTTGATGAACAAGCTTATCTCGTACATGGAAATAGGTTAGATTCCTCCAATTTCCATTGATT
The DNA here is from genome assembly GCA_023373905.1 of Rhizoglyphus robini. Classification (NCBI taxonomy): domain Eukaryota; kingdom Metazoa; phylum Arthropoda; class Arachnida; order Sarcoptiformes; family Acaridae; genus Rhizoglyphus; species Rhizoglyphus robini. Next base: position 167,970 of record JAKIJQ010000237.1, on the reverse strand, counting down.
CAACCAAATGTATCGGCTGTTTGATGAAAAAGTTTATCTTGTACATAGAAATAGGTTAGATTCATTCTATTTCCATTGCCGCAACCAAATGTATCGGATATTTTGATGAACAAGCTTATCTCGTACATGGAAATAGGTTAGATTCATCCTATTTCCATTGCCGCAACCAAATGTATCGGATGTTTGATGAACAAGTTTATCTCGTACATGGAAATAGGTTAGATTCATCTTATTTCCATTGCCGCTGCCAAAAGTATCGGCTATGTGATGACCAAGCTTATCTCGTCTATGGAAATAGGTTAGATTCATCCTATTTCCATTGCCGCTGCCAAATTTATCGGATGTTTTGATGAACAAGTTTATCTCGTACATGGAAATAGGTTAGATTCATCCTATTTCCATTGCCGCAACCAAATGTATCGGATGTTTGATGAACAAGCTTATCTCGTACTTGGAAATAGGTTAGATTCATCCTATTTCCATTGATGCAACCAAATGTATCGGCTGTTTGATGAACAAGCTTATCTCGTACATGGAAATAGGTTAGATTCATCCTATTTCCATTGCCGCAACCAAATGTATCGGCTGTTTGATGAACAAGCTTATCTCGTACATGGAAATAGGTTAGATTCATCCTATTTCCATTGACGCAACCAAATGTATCGGCTGTTTGATGAACAAGCTTATCTCGACTATGGAAATAGGTTAGATTCATCCTATTTCCATTGATGCAACCAAATGTATCGGCTGTTTGATGAACAAGCTTATCTCGGCCTTGGAAATAGGTTAGATTCATCCTACAATCTTTTTGTATTCCCCACTCACTGAGTGTTGACTGTGGGAGAGAGAGAGCTGAGCGTATGTTTGGTCAATTTGTTTTTTTAACCCCATTGGATCAAATCCTCATCCTTGTACGGAAACTCTACATCTCCAGTTGTGCTACTTCAGTCTGTACGTCTGTACTCGTGATACGTTCTGTGGTCGTTGATGAAGACAGACCGACAGAGATGTTGACATGGTCAAATAGCTGATACAATTGGTTGCAGCAATGAAAATTGGATGAATCTAGCCAATTTCCATGGCCGAGATAGGCTTGTTCATCAAAACAGCCGATACAATTGGTTGCGGCAATGGAAATTGGATGAATCTAGGCAATTTCCATGGCCGAGATAGGCTTGTTCATCAAAACAGCCGATACAATTGGTTGCGGCAATGGAAATTGGATGAATCTAGGCAATTTCCATAGCCGAGATAGGCTTGTTCATCAAAACAGCCGATACAATTGGTTGCGGAAATGGAAATTGGACGAATCTAGCCAATTTCCATGGCCGAGAAAGGCTTGTTCATCAAAACAGCCGATACTATTGGTTGCGGCAATGGAAATTGGATGAATCTAGCCAATTTCCATGTCCGAGATAAGCTTGTTTATCAAAAAGCCGATACAATTAGTTGCGGCAATGGAAATTGGAGTTTGAATGCAAATTGGCCGAGTCTCCCGTTCACGAGGAAAGAAAGATAGGAACAATAAATAGCCGATCGTTGTTTCTATGCATTTGCATGCTCAATCTGTCGTCCGGTTGAAGTGGTGGGCACACACGTGATGCAATACTTTAGCCTGTCAGTTAGTGTGCTATGTAAGTTATGTTATTTAATGAGAGGTCATTAATAGACGAAATAGACATCAAGGAAATAGACGAGTAGTACTGGTAGATGTGCACACGAGTTATGATTATGTTTTGCTCTACTATAGTGGGTATGCTTGCTTGTTTGTTCGGTCACGAGAGATCGAATGAACACAGACATTCACAGACATAGACAGACAGATCAGTTGTGTCTCGTACGGAAAGCGCGCACAGAGTACAAGACAACGACTACCGAAGACATAACCATCATCACCCATCACCGCTCTCGATCACTCTCGCTCATCTAAACGACCCTTTTAATGACCATTGCAAAACAACAACAGCAACAACTAGTAGAAGAAGAAGAAGACTAAAAACAGTCTTACCAGACAGTAATAAACAAATTCCTTCCACACAGCTACCATCCACCAGACCCCCGTTCAAATAGTATCACAATATATTTTTATCTTATCCAAACGTGAATTCGATTAAACGAGTTTGGCTTATATTTATTGAACAGATAAGAGAGATTGTCTTTATTTATGTGTGCAATGCAATGCATGAAAGACAGAGAACTGAGCGCATACAGTTCGATGTACAGTGTACACAGATGGACGGTGATAATAATAATAAATAATGTCACACTGTGTAAGCCATGCAATGCAATGGCGGAGAGAGTGACATGATGATCAGGGTTGCTCGTACATCACAGGTTCAAAGTGCACATGAACACACACACAAAAGTGCACAACAGTGCTCACTGAACACTCGATGTGTGTTGTTGAACGTTGCATAGTCCCGGGGTGAGCTAATTGCCATCATTTTAGTTCACAAAACTCCTCCGACAACACGTTCGGTCGCTCACATCTTATGAGTGCAACCGAAGGACGCACACACATTCGAACACACATAAGGCTTCATGTGTAAAATTGTTTCAAGTTGTCACCAACGCTCAATCGGCAATTCGGTTCTCTCTCACCGCGGTCTACAATTACTTTCCGAAGTCGGCTGTTGTTCAGTGGCCCGTTAGCGTTTGTTGCAAGTGGCTGGTGCCCGTGCTGTAGTGCCGGAAGACGGTCCTGGCTGTACTGCTGTTTGTTCCACAGGGTTTGAAGATTGTTCATCATCGGACAGGTAACCCGGTGGAGGGCTACACGGAGAAGTACTCGATTCGTCATTGATGGTCCGCATGATGATATCAGGTTAGAGACGTGTTCTGTTGTATCGAAGGAATGAGTGAGGAGCGGTGCGCGCTCGAGACAGGCGACTGTTAGGACAAAGCGAGTTGGTTACTGTCTGTCTGTGAGTCAGTGGTGGTCAGAAGGCGAGAGTGAACAGTCCGCGCGCGGTGTGCCGATAAGCTATGCCTAGCCAGTAGTGGTCAAGGGTTAAAGATGATCTTGTGTTGGGTTAAAGTCGCACAATGTGTGCATATGCAAATGACGGCCAAGTAAGCCACGTTCTGTGTGTGTGTGTGCGAGGCCACTAACTTGACCTCCAATTCGCCGAACCATCGTTGATAACAAAAGCGCTTGGCGCTAATGAAGTAGGAACAGTAAGTCACTTCTTATGAGCCTGCATGCTCTGAATCTTTTCAAAGCAGCCCAATTAGATGCCATTCTTGGCAAAATTGATGCTGGATGGAGTGTGCTTATTAGTCAGCCTACTCTGAATCCACTTGAACCGGCTCAGTTGTATACTATCCTAATCAAGATAGACACCGGATGGAGTGTGCTTATCAGCCCTGCTGTTCCGAATCCAGTCCAACCAGCCCAACTGGATGCCATTCTTCGCAAAATAGACGTCTCTGTCCACACCTCTGTCCCTCTCTGGCCATGTCCACTGTCCTCTCCGTCGTCTTGTGTCACTCGTGCCCGATCTCAAAGAGTTCACCATCGAGCTCACAGTCATTCTAATCACCTCACAATTATCATCATCATCAACATCACCCCATCATCTACCGGCTTTGCCTTAGCAACCACCACCACTACTAATCATGTGAGTTCATCATCATTCTGTTGTTGTGGATTCCTTCCCCAGACCTTGCTTCTAGTGATGTTAAATTCGAATATTAGAGTATTCGAAAATAATTTCAGGTTATTTTTCGAATATGAAGATATTCGAATGATAACCAATTTTAAAAAAATTCATATTCGAACGAATATTCGATAATTGTCGAATATTCGAACAATATTCGAATACTACTGTCAAGTTATCCCAAATATATTCTAACCAATTTGGGGTATTCAATTGTCGGATAAGTTGGACTATAAACCAATTGGGGCACTCAATTGTCGGATAAGTTAAGTTAAAATCGTTATGTCGAATATTCGTTTGAATATGAATTTTTTAAAAAATAGGTTATCATTCGAATATTTTCATATTCGAAAAATAGCCTGAAATTATTTTCGAATACTCTAATATTCGAATTTAACATCACTAGTCCACACGGCTCAACACCTGGCGACTGTTGATTGAGAGCACTTCGTGGAATGGACTGTACAGTCTGTATCCGAGACCGTACAGTACTGACTCGTCTTCCACTACTACTGAGAAGACTCCTGAGCCATCATCTTCTACAGTCGCTGCTGCTGCTGCTGCACCACCGCCACCACCACAAAAAGAGAAAAAATCTCGCTTTCGTTCCGGTGGCAAGCACCGAAATGGCACTCGAATCAGTGCAAAGACAGAGACCACCAATTGACCACTCACACGAACAACAAGCGAAATACGATCCATTTCAGTCGAAAAGTCACCAGTTTAAAAGTTCAAAAAAAGATCAAAGTCAAAACCTGATTACAAAATCAGGCGCAACAGTAGAATATAAACCAAGCACATTTCCATGCTACCAATCAATGGCACAATCGCCACATGATCACCGCCTAATCGTTAGTGCCCGTCTGCATTATGATCACTTACTCGTCATAGTGATTATGTCCATTTTCCCACTAACCAGTGACGATCTCCTTGAGGCATCCCTTGCATAACGGCATTTTCTATTTGTTTGGCACGGTAATTGCAAATTTGAGAAGCGCGCCACTCGCGCGCGAGCCCCCATTCTGATGATGGATAGGTCTATCCTTTCGGTAAGATGAACGAGCTGCTCCTACTCCTCAATTGACATCACACGATCGTTTTGGTCCAAATAGCAATGCGACTGTTCTATTATGGACAACCCAAAAGCAACCATCACGAGGTAGTCAGATAAATGATAGAAAGCAACGGCTTTGTCTGTAGTAGGCAACCGCAGCAGCAGCAAATTAACAACCTATCGATGCACACTTTCAAATCTAATACACATTCCACAACGTTATCTTTGTGTTCATTTTGGTGTGCCTTGACTATGGCCTGGAACAACATCCGAGACCCAACCAATCTCAGAAATACATTATCACACAATTGCAAGGCATGGCTGCCCCGATTGAGACGTCCTGCAACCGGAGAATAACATCCTAGGAACAATGCACTGAACAAAACGGTTGCTCTCATTGGCTCACTACCAAAACACTGCAATTAACCAATTTATACTAAAACTAGGTGCACCACTTCACTACTAGAGTAATTCATCTGAATATAGCATTAATACATTTTGAAATTGAATTTTGTCTGCCCTGGTTGAGTGAAGATGAATTTGGTGGTTCAAGACAATAAACAAATAATTGAACTTGTAATACGACTGAGAACATATAAATAGAGACATTTGAGATAATAAAATCTTTATTTACAGAGAACAACAACAAGCACATCATCACAAACTCAATAGACGTGTCAATCGTTGACAGCCGCGGTTCTCCGTTAGGTTTTATTTGTTTATTTGTGTTTGAGCATCTATTTGACAAATTATTAGTGACACACGTTATACTATCAACAAGTCAGTTTTACCTTTGTGCACGATTATCGACATATTATTGCGTCAATAATGATAGGTGAACTTCATTTGCATCAGTTTTTGTCTATAGAATTGAAATTATTTTCATTTCTCATCAATTTAGAAAGTTAAAATGCTGTTGAAATGAGAAAAGGTGACATTAGACTACGTTACAACAAAAACAAATAATTATCACAGTCAAATTGTTAAGATTTTAATGTAGATTGCAAAAAATAGTGTTTGTTGATTCACGGCGGCTATTTCTACATTTGAATATTTCCACCCTACCTCCTCCAATGAGCTGCTCACAACATTAGCCTGTGTGTGTGCGTGTATGTGTGCACTGCTGCTGCTGAGTGCGTGCGAGGTGCGCTTTGTGCCTGTTGAGTGCCTATGAATCCTGGATCAAGTACTCAATTTTGTCATTCCTCCCATGCCAAACCGTCACCAAGGAGTACGACAGCCGTGTCAGTACATCGAATCGACACATACACTGACTTATCTTACTCAACTCATCTCACCGAGTGTGCCTGTGTGATGTGACCGCCTGTGAGTGACTGGGAACCTTATCGTGTGTTCTGGACCTAGTGATGGCCAATTACGGGTATATGACCGACTACCTTACCGACTGCCCATACGACTACACTGCACTAAGCAATTGACAGGTAAGTGTATGTCGGGGAGAAATGTTGTGTGTGCTTTTCGGGGTTAATTCGTTTGTTACTGTACAGTGTACATTAACCCACCCTACGGTGTCTTAATTACCATGTGCCTTTAGTGCAACGGGACTAACCAGAGAGCCGTAAAGGTGTTTCTAGTTGTCCGTGTCATGAGTTTGGTTCTGTTTGTTCATTTGGTACAGTCAACTGACAAAATGTATGCATGACTCATCACAACTGCATAGTAGCTAATGCGTGAGTTGAGTGTCTGTCTGTGTGTGCTCACTACGGCGGACAATGATGTTTTGTATTGTTGTTGCCGTGATCTTGGGGCCGTGATGATGTGTACTTGTGTCTCATTCCTCTCACTGAATCACCATCCGTGAGACAGTCTTCTCATTGCTGAGCACACACATTCGTCTGTCATCATCATCATGTGTTGTGGTCAGGTAATGCCTAGTCTATGACCACCACCAGAACAGTCACAACGCTTGTGGGCTCACTCGTGACTTGGACTACTTGTGGAACTCGTACCCAAGCCTATGTTCTGCTTAATGGCTAACTTATGGCTAACTGTTCGGTGGCACTCTTGACCGCCGGCTCGGTACATTCACTTACCAGTTTGGTTCTTTGTGGTACAGGTACGTATCGAGAATGTTGATTGTTTCGTTAATAAATAACTCTTCTTCTTCTTCTAGTTAGACTGCTTTGGGGCGTTTTGTTATACGAATGTCTTTGTGTCGACCACTCTTGACGACTTGCATTCGAGTTCACCGCCGCCGCCGCCACCTCCATTCATTGCACTGTGAGCGAGGTCGCTCTGGATTATGTCTGGCTTGTTCTCTAGTTCCTTAATGACTTCAGCTCTACTTCATCCGAATCATCCATATCACTATTTGAGCATTACCGACTATCAGTGTTCACCAATGTCTGCAGCTCATGTGATGAAGCCAATTCAACTGGTTTGCATTCGATTGACTGTTGTCCTAAATGAACCATCAGTTACTGTTGGTTTGGTAGTGCTGCAGTTCGTTCACCAAGTGCTTCCCCGGCTCGATCTTGGCCAGGCCATGTTCACTGTTCAATTCGGTTGCCCAAATGGTACAAACCATTACGATCGGTTGTTGTGGCGGTGGTGCTGCAGTTCGTTCACCAAGTGCTTCCCCGGCTTGATCTTGGCCAGGCCATGTTCACTGTTCAATTCGGTTGCCCAAATGGTACAACCATTACGATCGGTTGTTGTGGCGGTGGTGGTGCAGTTCGTTCACCAAGTGCTTCCCCGGCTTGATCTTGGCCAGGCCATGTTCACTGTTCAATTCGGTTGCCCAAATGGTACAACCATTACGATCGGTTGTTGTGGCGGTGGTGCTGCAGTTTGTTCACCAAGTGACTCCTCAGCTCAATCAGGTACGTATCTAAAATGTCCGATTGTTTCGCTAATAATAACTCGTGTTCTTCTTCAACTAGATAGACTGCTTGGAGGGTTTTGTTAGACAAATGACATAGTGTCGCTCATTCCGCTTGATGTGCATTCGAGTTCACGTCGACCGGGCACTGTTCGCTGTTCAATTCCGTGCACCAATTGGGCTTTGGCAAGTCTTCACAAACCCAAACATCGTAATCCATTGATCTTATATTCCAATTTTAGTGTGCTTGCGTATCTAAAAGACGTATTATTAGTATTACCCCAACTATTAAGAAATCAGGCTTACCTCATTTCATAATTATCGATCTAATTTTAGAACCAAGAGGAGCGCCAAAAGGTTATATGCCTAAATTCTTCATTATTTTAGAAATAATTTTAATCCAAACCACCAGGTACCGCTAAATCTGTTAAAATATTAATTAATACATAATTTAGTGCTCAGAAAGTAGTAATACACCAGCTCGGGTGTTTGAACTGACAAGTGTATTACAAATTTTTGATCATAGTTGGATTGAGTCACTCTGATTAAAGTCTCTCGAAGTTACTCGCATTGGCGGTGAGCAGCTTTCACTCACACTGTCTGTCAGTCTGTCATTCTCTTCACGAGATTCGGCTTTCTGTACTTTTGACATCATTCTGACTAATTTGTTGCTCAACCTTTCAACTCAAAACAGTCTCCAGTCATAACGACAACTATACACGACCGTATTTAGATTGGATCGTTAATTCAGTGATACTCTCCTTGTTTGTGTGTGAGTCTGTATGTTGCTGTTTGTATGTGTTGTATGTCACAGACGCGTTATTGAGGCAATGCAATGGTAAGTAAGTGTGTCTATTGAAGTCAAGAGCTCCTGCACTGATGGTATACTGCAATTGTTGTATGATTCAACTGGCATTACAATTTGTACATATTTGTTGTCGTGCATCGGTCAATGGTTTTGGATGACAAATATGTGTAAACACTAAAGTGGGGGTAATATCTGTCCCACTGCACCGTAACTTCAGTTTCGTTCTATTAGCTCTATGAGCAAATGCAATCTTTTTGGAATGCGTTGCTTGTGTGACCTTATATTAGCACTCACTTGTGTTCAGTTGTGTTTGAGTGTTGTTCTGGTTGTCTTGCATAACAAAATATATAGTGTTAGGCATTTTAAACAACATGACATAGAATCACTAGCTATTCATAAAATGGTAACATTTTACATTAACTCAATATTGATCCAATTCAGGCTGAGTAAGTGTAAGTGTGTCTTTACTGACATAATAAGCTAAGCAAATTTGTTGTTAAAATCACTTACAGTTTGTGGTGTCTGTTGGATTGTCGTCGCTAGGTTTTTGGTTTTGGCTGACCTGTACCTTGTCGCGACGATTAGTGACGAGTGTTGTGATGATGGAGTCGTGTGAAGCGAGTCACTAATGAGGCTATATGAACAAAACGGTTAGTCAAACTGTGGGGAATTATGGTGGATATATATTGTGTTTTGAATATGATAATTTTAGTTGGGTTTAAAACAATAATAGTAAGGCAATGTGGCAACGTGTCACAGTAGTGTTCGAGGAACGAGAAACTCGGATAGAACGAACATTTTGTGCCGTGCTTGAGATTGCATTTATACAACGTCACACAATCGAATGAGAAACTAAACTGTGCTCACTCGGCAAACGTTGACAAATGCGATTTACTGTTACCAACTGCTCCTATCCCAAATGTGCGATCGTGAGAGTAAGATAAACAAGTACTTGGAGTTGATATCCAGTGTTGGTAAAGCACAGTGCAACTGCAACCAATACTCAACTGCAGTTGCCACTGCAAACTAACAGGCGAGGCTGCTGTTCAACTCACAGCAATTTACATGTTTCTTCTCTCTTCACTCCACTAGACGATGTTGATGTTGATACGTACACGCACACATTCCACACAAAGTCAATCTGAGTTTGCACTATTGTCTCAGATCTCGTTGCTTACGTTCTCCTTATGACCAATGAAAGATCACACAATCATCAAATGTTGTTTGTATATGGTTTATTATTATTAAAAGTATGCAAGATATGATATATTCATTAATTAATAGCACAACATCAATACAGCATATAAAGAAGAATAAGAATAATAGTGGACATTAGTGTTAAACAAATTTGTTTGCTTTAATGTGATTAATGTGAGTGAGATATGTGGCAAAATATATGTGATTATTATGAGAATATTAACTTGATGATGTTTAGGGTTGTCTTCCAATAAAAACATCAACAGCATTCAACATGTCACCGACTATCAGTAGATGTTGTTCCGGATCACGCACATCAGCAATGTTCATTTCTTTTTGCATTTTAATTGTTGAAGGTAATTTAAAGTGGTTCACTCGGATGTGGCTTAGGGCACAACGAAGTGAACAAAACAAAATTCTACAAAATTGACATTTAAAAGGTTTATGGCCAAGATTGTGCTTGAATATGTGTTTGCAAATTGGCCGATCGAAGCGGAAAAAAGCGATCGAGCAATCAAAGAACATAATATACGACTAAGTGAGTGTAGCGTGATCGGTGTTATCTGTGTTATCTGTTTTTTTTCTCTCTCTCTCTCTCTCACTCTCTGTCTGCTTTTGCCGAACTGAGGCACAACTGTTCAAAGAGAAACGCGCCCGAATGCATTACACGATATATAACAATCAAAGTCATCATGCCATGCTCGCAATTGCTTTGAGTTCTTCACTGGCAGACTCGTTCGGTTTGTGTGTGTGGTGATGATGGTGTTGGTGATTGTAAGACAAGATGACAATGCTCGGATTTAGAACGGTGAGGGAGAGTGTGCTGTGAATGTGTCTGTCTGATCGAAAGTGCGCCTAACGTTCGTACGCTCCCATATGACTTGTGCACAGTCACACAGTAAAACTTGAG